>JACEFZ010021522.1:17500-47182 GCA_014155875.1 Cepaea nemoralis
GCTTCCATGTCTCTATAGCTATATTGTGTCTATAGCTGCAATATCTCTCTAGCTGTCATGTCTCTCTAGCTGCAATATCTCTCTAGCTGCAATATCTCTCTAGCTATAATATCTCTCTAGCTGCAATATCTCTCTAGCTGTCATGTCTCTCTAGCTGCAATATCTCTCTAGCTGCAATATCTCTCTAGCTGTCATGTCTCTCTAGCTGTCATGTCTCTCTAGCTTCCATGTCTCTATAGCTATATTGTGTCTATAGCTGCAATATCTCTCTAGCTGTCATGTCTCTCTAGCTGCAATATCTCTCTAGCTGCAATATCTCTCTAGCTGCAATATCTCTCTAGCTGCAATATCTCTCTAGCTGCAATATCTCTCTAGCTGTCATGTCTCTCTAGCTGTCATGTCTCTCTAGCTTCCATGTCTCTATAGCTATATTGTGTCTATAGCTGCCATGTCTCTCTAGCTGTCATGTCTCTCTAGCTGTGTTGCCTCTCTAGCTGCAATATCTCTCTAGCTGCAATATCTCTCTAGCTGCAATATCTCTCTAGCTGCAATATCTCTCTAGCTGCAATATCTCTCTAGCTGCCATGTCTCTCTAGCTATCATGTCTCTCTAGCTGTCTTGCCTCTCTAGCTGCAATATCTCTCTAGCTGCAATATCTCTCTAGCTGCAATATCTCTCTAGCTGCGATATCTCTCTAGCTGCCATGTCTCTCTAGCTGCCATGTCTCTCTAGCTGCCATGTCTCTCTAGCTATCATGTCTCTCTAGCTGTCTTGCCTCTCTAGCTGCAATATCTCTCTAGCTGCAATATCTCTCTAGCTGCAATATCTCTCTAGCTGCGATATCTCTCTAGCTGCCATGTCTCTCTAGCTGTCATGTCTCTCTACCTGGTATGTCTCTCTACCTGTCATGTCTATCTGCCTCCGATCTATATGTTTGTCCATGTGTCTGTCTGTATGCCTGTCTGCCCATATGCCTGTCTGGCTATATGTATGTCTGTTCATATGTGTGTCACCCTATCTGTCGGGCTGTCAACATACATACATGACACCTCTCACCTTGGCTGTCAGTCTGACGTTTATAAGCTGCCTGGGGTAGTCCACGGTCCACTGGAAGTGATAGCGACCTCTGGAGTCCAGGTAGATCTGATATTGACTGACAGCCGATGAGTGGCACGTCAAGAGTGCTACCCAGATCATAAAACGAACATTCAAAATGTAGGCATTCATTGTCCACAACTGCAGAAAACGAGAAGAGCGTAATATGAAAATGAACTGTCTTTTTCGTAACCCGGAAATGTTAATTTATCACTTAATGTACATCATATAACTCGAAGTTGCACACAATTTACTTAAAATGACAATAACTATTTACGAAACTATTAATTTAACACTTAGTGTACATCGTATAACTCGTTAATTATCCTCATACACTAACTAAAAACTCTACATAAAAGGGAAATAACTTGGTGAATGCAAACACGGGAATTGTTTTCACGGTTAACTCCCATTGAGCTTTATTTTTAAGAGGTGTCAAGTATGGAAAGGGGGGGGGGGGGGGGGTCGCGGGGGGGGGGGGGGGGGGGGGGGGGGGGTGTTCGCCTCCTTGGTCTTGAGTTACACGACTTTCTCCGCAATCCTGTATACTCTCGCCTTAACCCCAATAATTTTTCTTTCTTCGCATATCCTTGACCGTAGACCCCGAGGTAGACCAAGAAGACGGTGGAGAGATAATATATATACAGACCTACAAGCACTTGGAATCAACGACTGGCAAGAGAAGGTCAACCAGAGAGACGAATGGAGACGGACTGTATCTGCAGCAAAGACCCTCAATGACTCGGAACGCTGAAGAAGAATATCCTTTACAGGACATTGCTGTGAACATCAGCATCTTTCAGCTGATTGTTGATTTTTTGTCAAGATTACGCTTAGTAGTTCGCCCTTGCTTTCTGAGCGACCGGCTCACATACCTCTAAATTACCAACGCGACGAGAACCGCTACCAATTCTCGCGCAGGTTATGTTCCTCACGTGGATATACGGGATTTCGGAGAAAGACTTTAACACCTAGGCCAGGGAGACCGGCAACCTCTGATTGGCCTTTAAAAATAAACCGTTTGCCATAGCAACACCGTTCATTGCTTGTATCATCCAGTGGTCTGTTAGCTCACTACACATCAACCTACAATCGCATTTATTCAGTGGTTCACGAATCGCGAACGAATAAACATGGACACTGTTATTGCCTTTCCCGCCAGTTGTGAAATTCGTGGTGTGATTCGTTTTTTTTTTTATTTCTTTCAAGCAGAAGGTCGAAATGCGGCAGAGATGCATCGTCGATTGTGTCGTGTGTAAGGTGATAATGTTATGAGTGACAGTTCTGTGAGGATTGGTGCAGGAAATTCAGAGATGGGCGTAAAGATGTGTATGATGAGGGTGGACAAGGACGACATTCATGTGTGACAGATGAGCTCATTCAAAAACGTACAACGTTCTCTGTCTTTCTCTGCCTCTCTTGTCTAGTATTCTCCTAGATATGATTAATTTCTCATTGGACAAATGGCGCCAATACTAAAGAACAAACATGTATCAGTAGGTACTAAGATGCACACCACAACACGATCTTTCTACCAACTCTTATGTTACCAATACCAAACCTGATGAAATCGGGACCAAAGGGTGAGTAATAGCAGCGCTAGATTTAATATGAAAACAGCAAGTGAAATGATTCAGCCACATAACTATGCTACCAAGTGACAGTATACCACAGTGATGTACAGACCACATGGAACCAGAAGAGGCCAGCCATATAAACTATGGACAGATGGAATAACAGAATCCTTGGGAATCTCGTTATATGAAGCCCACGAACAGGCACTCTCCCGATGTTTATACTTCACCTCGACACCGCAAGGTACACGATGAGATGAGATGAGATGAGATGAGATGAGATGAGAGGAGAAGAGAGGAGAGAAGAGGAAATGAGATGAAATGAGATTAATTTATCTCTTCAACCCATTCTGTTAAAATGTCCCATAAATTTAATTTATTCTTTATTTATTTACTGTCTTGTTTTTTTCTCTTTGTGGTGAAGGAGTTACGAATGTAATTCGTAATCTCGCATACCACGTTCGAAACACAGCTGCCATTTGGCAGCATACGCCTTGCATTGGTTTTTATACAATGATATGAGTGTCGGTTGTTCAGAATTCAATGGCAAACTACTGAAAGTAAACTTGCCAAGAAATCACAAAATGCTGGGGTTGTCTGCGACGTCCTGTAAAGGACATCCAATTAACAAATTTTGTGAGTGACTGATCTAGTGAGACATATGACTGTCAAATTTTCAGCGTGTGTTTTCATTTCTGGCCACGATTTTCTCAACTGTCATCTGTCAAAACTATCAACTGAAACTTACAGTACCTTGCGGTTAAGACAGGGGAGGGGGGGGGGGGGAGGCGTCTTGAGCCTGAGGAATTAAGACTGCCTGGCTAGTGCAGTCGCCCTAACTGTGCTGGCTATGGTTTTCTTTTTGCCCCTGACAGAAAAAAACCCCAAATCTTAACAAGGATTAAAAAATGAGTCTCCCAATGGAGAACCGGCACTCTTAGCCACTTTGTTGATATTCTCAACATTCCACCTGTGGTGTCCAGTTTCCCCACCACATCATTAGACATTATCTAGTATTCCTATCAATACAGAATCCCAACGTCCATTTCGTAACTTGACCAAAAAAAAAAAAAGATGGCATTTGCAACGAGAAAAAGAGCGATGAGGTGCTACATAGAACTTGTACTTTTGTATGGATGTGAAGCGTGGACAATGAGCAGTCAAGCTAAAAAACATCTGACGCTGTGGAAATGTGGTTTCTGATGAAAATGAAAGAATACCATGGACAGACAGAAAAACCAATGACCAAGTCCTACAAGAAACAAATGAAAATCGTAAACTGATTAGAAAAATTAGACGTAGACAGTCAAAATGTTTTGGTCACTTTATGAGAAGAAATAAATTGGAGAACTTGGTGACAAGTGGCAAGATCGAGGAGAAGAGAACAAGGGTAAGGCAGAGAAGTAAATACCTGGATGGCTTGGCTACGTGGTTTGGTCGAGACAAGAACACTGAGGTGATCGATTTATTTGGTTGTTTCGGGATTTGAGATTTAAATATTGAGCACAACCCACTACTGGCAACGCTGATCGTATTCCGGTGAATGACCGCCGACGCTTATCGGTATTCTTCTTGATGAATGAATGATCGTGTTTTAGAAAAGCTGCCGTCTGCTTCTCGCTTTTTGCTGATTCATTCATTGTTTCTATACACAAGTACATAAGAATGGGACACTCATAACTTAATCATCATGCCTCTAGCATGTGCCCTGTCAACCGATGCTGGCGTTCATGTCTCTCCACAGATCTCGGTCCTTGTTTTTCTGGATCACCTCTGCTGATCTCCGTGGCGAAATAGTTACACCCGAAGGTTGTAGGTTCGATTCCGGACTACGGCACTAGGTTCACGAATGCAGTTTTCTCTGAGTCTCCGGGGGGGGGGGGGGGGTCGTCGCTGGAGCTACTCAGTTCGTATTTTATATGACGCTTTCGGCGGGCATCCTGCTTAAAGAGACGGGCCGAATGGGATAAAACCGAGTACAATGAAGTCGAACCTCTCGCCTTTAGACCTCTGTCATGGCCGTTGCTTCCAAGCTCCTCCTTACCTGTTCAATCACATCCCATAATCCTCTGCCATACAACAAAACAGGTTATATATAACATCTCAGCAGTTTCTTCTTTCTTGAACTTAGAATACCATAATAATAATTTTCTATTTGTGAAACAAGGATATGGTTATTTATATAGGGTGTGTTTTTAATGACAGTAGGGTTTTTGAAAATATTGCCGTTCCAAGTTTTGTATTCATCTTCTGTGGAGTTCATGCAACATAAATGTAAATACAAAACTTGAAACGGCAATATTTTCAAACACCCCACAGTCATTAAAAATACACCCTGTATTTTAAACAGTGACAACATTAACACAGTAAATACGGTAATTCAAATAATAAATCAGCTTTGTAATTTAGACACAGATTTCACTCAATACTAAAACCTGACGATGTCAAATTTGAGAAAATAACCAAATAACACGGGAGTGTTGATGGTCGACTGATGAAAGTTACATGTCTGGCAAACTAGGTGTTGGTTCAGATTTTGTTCTCTAGGTTAATGCAGCTGAGTTTTTATACGGCCACAGCCCGCGAATTATTTTCTGGAACTTTTGAGTTTGACATGCGCACTTGGGGGTTTCATGTGCCAGCCTTAACTCAACGGTTCTGAAATTGTTTGCAACGGACCTTTCGTCAATTAGTTTGCTTTGCATTCGTTCGCCTTGAACTCTTGCGTAGTCCATTCAGGTAAAGGTACTCCTTGTCAACTCGACTGATTTTTGCATGTGGATTAGCTTTCCCTATTACCAGTGTCCATCGCCCGCAGGCGAACCTACCCCGATTTCTGAGGTACTTGTAATTTTACGTCCCCAAGTCAAGGACGAGAAGTCAACATTTTAGTCCAGCTGACCGGTGTAGGGGTTGAACCCGCTACCTCGACATCAGCACACCGGACGTTTAAGAACGAGCTCTCTTATTCATTCTGCCATGCTGACCTCCAGTTACATCAGTGAAATTATCTCTCTTTTGGTCAACCCAGCACAGAACAGCCGTGTTCCAGGATATAAGGAGAGATGACTTGGTGCAACCATGGGCTGTTTGTAGAACTGAGGTAAATGCGAGCGGGCTTCAAATCAAAACCTTAAAAATGTGTTACAACTGCAATAACCATGTCATTGACTTATAACCTGTCAACATTGTTGTTAAGGGTGTCAAGAGTGTTAAGCACGTGACATCACTGTGCATAGGAACACAGTGACGTCACAATGGCAGTTTAAAGATGGCCGCCCCACTTTTGACATGCACCAAAGAGAAGCAGTGTTATGTAATCCGTTGTTTGATCAGTAAATGGGTGAAATATATTGAAATTCATCGCGACTTGAAGGTCCAATATGGTGATGCATGTCTCGCAGTCCAGCACGCGTATGAGTGGAGTAGGAGGCTTCAAAACTTTTCGGTTCGATGACGAGGTTCAGCAGGTGGTGCATGAGTGGTTACACACGCGACCAATAGGATTGTTTTCTACAGGAATCCAAGCACTTTTTCGACACTGGAGGACTTGCATTGAACGCAGTAGTGACTACATCGAAAAATGATACATTTGTTCTTTACTTTTTCAGAATATAATCTCTCTCTCTCTCTCTCTCTCTCTCTCTCTCTCTCTCTCTCTCTCTCTCTCTCTCTCTCTCTCTCTCTCTCTCTCTCTCTCTCTCTCTCTCTCTCTCTCTCTCTCACACACACACACACACACACACTTAAGATTTTCAATTGCAGCCCCCTCGTATAAAACACAATTTGATTGGCATGCATTTTTGCGACACGAGGAAAGTCCACGCGCCAGGCAATACCTTAGATATCATAAATACTTCAGTTTAGTTAAAATTATCAACGCTGCATTCCGAACACATCCATGAGTTTTCTGATATCCTCCGTAGTAAATGAGTTGAGGTGAGTTGAGTCAAGAACCGACATCATGGCACTCGGGACATTCCCAAATGTGCTCCGTCTTCATCTTCAACGCCAATCGAAGAGTCCCAATGCTAGTGGTAACAGTAGCAGTCTGATTATGTGTCCGTCCGGTCTTTCCTCGGAGTTTTGATTGTCGGCCAGATTCTCTAATCTTGATTGTCGGCCAGATTCTCTAATCTTGATTGTCGGCCTGATCCTCTAGTCTTGATTGTCGTCTAGATTTTTTAGTCTTGATTGTCGTCCAGATTCTCTAGACTTGATTGTCGGCCAGATCCTCTAGTCTTAATTGTCGGCTAGATTCTCTAGTTTTGATTGTCGGCTAGATTCTTTAGTCTTGATTGTCGGCCAGATTCTCTAGTCTTGATTGTCGGCCAGATCCTCTAGTCTTGATTGTCGGCCAGATTCTCTAGTCTTGATTGTCGGCCAGATTCCTTTATTGTCGGTCAGATTCTCTAGTCTTGATTGTCGGCCAGATCCTCTAGTCTTGATTGTCGGCCTGATCCTCTAGTCTTGATTGTCGTCTAGATTTTTTAGTCTTGATTGTCGGCCAGATTCCTTTATTGTCGGCCAGATTCTCTAGTCTTGATTGTCGGCCAGATCCTCTAGTCTTAATTGTCGGCTAGATTCTCTAGTTTTGATTGTCGACTAGATTCTTTAGTCTTGATTGTCGGCCAGATTCTCTAGTCTTGATTGTCGACAAGATTCTCTAGTTTTGATTGTCGGCCAGATCCTCTAGTCTTGATTGTCGGCCAGATTCTCTAGTCTTGATTGTCG
The DNA here is from genome assembly GCA_014155875.1 of Cepaea nemoralis. Taxonomy (NCBI): domain Eukaryota; kingdom Metazoa; phylum Mollusca; class Gastropoda; order Stylommatophora; family Helicidae; genus Cepaea; species Cepaea nemoralis. The sequence continues at coordinate 24,904 of JACEFZ010021522.1, forward strand.
GCCAGATTCTCTAGTCTTGATTGTCGACAAGATTCTCTAGTTTTGATTGTCGGCCAGATTCTCTAGTCTTGATTGTCGGCCAGATTCTCTAGTCTTGATTGTCGGCCAGGTCCTCTAGTCTTGATTGTCGGCCAGATTCTCTAGTCTTGATTGTCGGCCAGATTCTCTAGTCTTGATTGTCGGCCAGATTCTCTAGTCTTGATTGTCGACAAGATTCTCTAGTTTTGATTGTCGGCCAGATTCTCTAGTTTTGATTGTCGGCCAGATTCTCTAGTTTTGATTGTCGACAAGATTCTCTAGTCTTGATTGTCGGCCAGATTCTCTAGTCTTGATTGTCGGCCACATTCTCTAGTCTTGATTGTCGGCCACATTCTCTAGTCTTGATTGTCGGCCACATTCTCTAGTCTTGATTGTCGGCGAGATTCTCTAGTCGTGATTGTCGGCCAGATTCTCTAGTCTTGATTGTCGGCCACATTCTCTAGTCTTGATTGTCGGCCACATTCTCTAGTCTTGATTGTCGGCCAGATTCTCTAGTCTTGATTGTCGGCCACATTCTCTAGTCTTGATTGTCGGTCAGATTCTCTAGTCACTCCCTGTAGCACCATTTCTCTCCAGGCCGTGATGGTCTAATGTCCTTCCGCCTTCAAAGTAAATATCCGTGTACAGAGATAACTTTGATGTTGATTGAAGAGTCTTTTCCTCCCTGATGTGCTGCTCTTTCCTAGCTACACCAATCTTGATGCTGAACGCTCGCGTTCCTTATATTGAAGCTGGTTCATTCAGTTCAGAATCTCAATTCGACTGGACTTTCTAAAGCTGTTCGGTTACGAAGACAATCTAACTTTGTGAATTGTCTTCCTCTTCTTCGTTCGCTCGCTGTAAACTCAAGCGTAGTCCATACACGCGCTAGTACTCCTAATGCACTGGACTGATTTTTCCATGTGGATTAGCTTTCCCTATTACCAGTGTCCCTCGCCATCAGGCGAACCCACTCCGACTTCAGAGGTACTTATAATTTACGTCCCCAAGTCAAGGTAGAGAAATCAACATTTTAGTCTAACTGACCGGTGTAGGGGGTTGAACCCACTATCTCGACATCAGCACACCGGATGGTTAAGAACGTCGCTCTTATCCATTCGGCCATGCTGACCTCCCTTTGCGAATTCTGTTCCTGTAAAAGTTGTTTAAAAGGCGAGAGGATGGATTTTATTGCATCGGGTTTTATCCCACATGGCTCGGTCTTTATGCGCAGATAGACTACCGAAAACGATCGCACAAAGCACAAACCCCGAAGCTCCTGTCTCCGAGAAAACTGCACTTCATGAACGGAAGGACGAAATGAAATCCACGACCTTCAGAGCGCGAAGTAGGAGGGCATAACCACTTCGCCACGGAGACTCCTGTATAGGGATTCAATTCATTGCCCACGCCCACGCCACATTGACCGTAGTACAGGGTGTATTTTGAATGACTGTGCAGTGCTTTGAAAATATTGCCGGTCCATGTTTTGTAGTCACCCTTTGTAAAGTTCATGCAACATAATAGGTAAATCCAAATCTTGGACCGGCAATACTTTCAAACACTGCAGTCATTACAAATACACCCTGTCGTTTATACCAGAAGAATGTAATAATGTTCACGTTCTAAGTGTTAGCCGGTTTCGTGGCGAAGGGCTTACAGACGCTGTTCGTAATCCCGCATACCCGCATTGAAAACACAGCTGCAGGCGATTTGGAAGCAGACCGCCTTACGTTGGGTTTTTAAAACGAAAATGGTATTAATGCCGGTCGTTGAGAAAGCAATGGAAAACTACTGAACGTAAACCTGCCAAGAGATCACAACAGCAACAAATGCTAGAGTTGACTGCGACGTCCTGTAAAGGATACGCAACTAACTTTTTTAATGTGTTAGTCTCTCAATGATTGCGCCTTGTGTCATTTGCGGAGATGGCACTTGACGATGAAATAGGAATTAGTCAATGATTATTTATCATGGTTACTGTTTAAATATTGAGCACAACCCACTACTGGCAACGCCGATCGCATTCTGGTATGAACCAAAGGCCTATCCACGTCAATATGGAAGCACTATACTCGAGTTTCGCCCTCATTTGAGCTCGTCAGTAGTGCATATCCCTGACCGGATCCGGAAACAGTCCCGGATCACGCGTGTGAAGCGGGCGTGTAACCACGCGGCACACACTGGACACACCAAATTATCACAACAGAACATCACAACGCTACCCATCGTAGGCTATGCTCAAGATTGCCCAATCGCCGCGACCGACGTACGTCAATCGATGGGACCCGAACGATCAGGACTTCTCACTGGCAAGGAACACCAGGCCTCCTAAATCCAGTGAGCAATAATCAATTGATTATGTGGTTGTTTCGGGATTTGAAATTTAAATATTGAGCACAACCCACTACTGGCAACGCCGATCGCATTCTACTTCCGGCACTTGTTCTTTACTACACCACGTGATAATTTGGTGTGTCCAGTGTGTGCCGCGTGGTTACACGCCCGCTTCACAAGCGTGATCCGGGACTGTTTCCGGATCCGGTCAGGGATATGCACTACTGACGAGCTCAAATGAGGGCGAAACTCGAGTATAGTGCTTCCATAATGACGTGGATAGGCCTTAGGTTCATACCAGAATGCGATCGGCGTTGCCAGTAGTGGGTTGTGCTCAATATTTAAATTTCAAATCCCGAAACAACCACATAATCAAATGGTTACTGTTGTTAGAAATAATATATACAAACCGAGACGTGGAATGTACAGGGTGTATGTAGAAAAACTGTTTGTTGGAGGGTATGTTTCCCGCGTGCAAGACTAAAAACATACTCTCCAACAAACAGCTGTCCTACATACAAAGAGTAGTGAGACTTTACAAACATCCTGTATAATCCACTGGATTTATATTTTTACGATCAGTTCCGAAGGAGTTTAATAAAACTGAAATGTTTCTAAGAGATTAGGAAGTCTGGTGAGACTGACCACACAGCCACCAACTGCCGTTTGGTCAGGAAAATAGGATTGGCTGCTGTTGCTGCTGCTGATAATGATGATTACACAAGTCTACAAAATCACACCCTTTCATCCAGTCTTGACAGCCCCAAGAAAAGAATAACAGGGAAAACATAACACAAGACATTAACCGATTCAGTGCTAATCAAAAATTAGGTTTGGACTAAATATGATACACAATCAAATGAACAAGTATTACAATTTACATTTTCGTTCAATGAGCATTGAAACTGCAAAAGATACACGATACAAAACGAATTAGCACAATGGACCTAGTATGACGATAAATCGCTCTTCTGTTCAAATGGGGGTCATATGTGACGATATATTATCCTTCAACACTGAATAAACTGTCAAGAAAAAGAAAAAAAAAGTGTGGGGGGTGGGGACGGGGGTAAACAGAAGATTATCATTCGCTAGCGACTACAAACGTGATAGTCATTTGAATAAGGAATGGAACATAAAGACAGGCGAAATACCAACTTCAGTTGTCGTGTTCGTGTGATCGAATAATCCCAAAGAAAAGAGACCCCGAGGTTCCACAAATAAATTATCAGAGAAGAAAGCACTCATCACAGATTTATCTTCTCTCCATAAGGCGGGATTCAGCTCTTGAATGCCACGTGCAGTCCGCAAATTGACGAGTTTTGATTGGTTGAGCGGGTCCTTGCCTAAACTGCCGGAAATAGAATTCGCCCATTAAGGGAGACAATTATTCCTGGGCTGGATATTGAGAATGTCCAGGCAACGAGTCGTTTGGGATGGGGGAAATAAGGTTTAGAATTGGGTAAAGTCCTTTTTTTTGTTTGCAATGTACTTGGAACGTGTTGAGTATTTTCACAAAATAAGATGTAAGTTGAGATTGCGCACCAGCTCTCTAGCAAAGGAGTTGCGGACGCAGTTCGTAATCTCGCATACCGCGTTAAAAACACAGCTGAGGGCGATGTACAAGCAGACTACTTTGCGTTGGTTTTCAATGTTATGACGAGTGCCGGTCGTTATAGAAAGCAATGGCAAACTACTGAACGTAAACTCGCCAAGCAATCACAAACGGCCCCAAAGTAGTTGGACAACCTAAAAGCTACAGTAAGACAACCTAAAAGCCATAGTTAGTTAGTTAGTTAGTTAGTTAGTTAGTTAGTTAGTTAGTTAGTTAGTTAGTTACTTGCATATCCTTTACAGGACGTTTGCAGTCAACACCAGCATTTTTTGCTGCTGTTATGTCTTGACAAGTTTACGTTCAGTTGTTTGCCATTGCTTTCTGAACGACCGACACACATACTATTTAGTAAAACACCAGCGCAATGTGGTCTGCTGCCAAATCACGCGTAGATGTGTTTCGAACGCGGGTATGCGGGATCACGAACTGTGTCCGTAACGCCTTCGCCACGGAGACCGGCCAAAGCCACAGTAAGACAACCTAAAAGCTATAGTTAGACAACAGACAAGCCATAGTTGGACAGCCTAAGAGCTATGGTAAAACAACTTAAAAGCCATAGTGGTGCAGGGACTCATGGATGTCCTCTTTGGAGAGAGAGAGAGAGAGAGAGAGAGAGAGAGAGAGAGAGAGAGAGAGAGAGAGAGAGAGAGAGAGAGAGAGAGAGAGAGTAAATTGAAGTACTTGGGTATCACCTTCGACAAGTGTATGCCTTTTAAAGATCATGTGGAGGCGTTGGTGGTGAAGGCTGGTAGGGGACTTAATGCATTGAGGGCGAGGATGCTTTACAGGCTCTTTCAGCAGTTAATAACGTGGATCTATGTACACTGTGGGGTGTGGATTTTAATTTATGAGAATATTTTGTTAAAAGTGTCTAGGGGGTTTATTGATTCTCTGGTCACTTGTTAGAATGCAGGGTGATTAGGATATTTACCACAAACCCCAGGAGAAAACAATTCAATCCTTGAAACAATGGCATCTGTGTGTAGGTTTCTCTTCCCACTTCATCACCCTTTAAATTTACTATAGTGCTAGAAGGATATTGATTGTTCACACCATATAAACAACCACTGATGAACACCACATGTACTTGATGTACACATCAACAAATTTTGGACAAACAGTTCAAGTATTAAAACAAGATCTGCAGTTACATATATATGTGTAATGAACACTATGCATTTTCAGACAGGCATGGGAATGATTTGCATTATCACAACATAGTACCCAGTGTCCCCAGAAAAAACAAGGTTATTACAAACAACACAACAACCACAAATTGGTTCTGCTAACTTGACTTATTTTACCTAGATAAAAGCACAACATTGGTCTAAGTGCAGAAAACCTAACATATAAAACAGTTGTTTTTGACACCCTTACAAGTCTCATGTTTAAAAATAATGAGTTGGTGTCAAATTACTCTATTTATCATAACCACCATTTTGCTATATCTCATTACCAAATAAAACACTATTTACCTTATATATGGCATAGAAAAAAACACACATAAAAAGCAGTTTATACTAATAATTAAACTAATTAATTATAGTATTTCTTTAGGCAGTGCGGGTGGGTATTATTCTCCAGTGCGAAGCAGTTAATGTCCATAATTATCCGGGCAGAAATAAAATACTCACAGTCATGTTTTAATGTCCACTGAAGTTTGTTGCGGAATACTTATAATCCCTATTACAGTGGTTCTCAACCGGTGGGGAATTCCCCCCCCCCCCCAGGGGGGAATTTTAGGGTTTCCAGGGGGGGGGGGGAAATTAAGATTATTTCTAGATTGCGTTAATACAAGAACCGATTTCTTGATATTGTTTTTCCCTTCTTACTTTACATTTTTGTACGTATCACCCTTCTGAAATTCATTTTATAACGTAAGTAGTTCCCAAATCACGTTTTATGTATATGTCTAGACTTATTTTAGTATGTGCTATTAAATTTAGCTTCAATTATTACGTATACTGTGTAGGCGAAGGGGGGAATTTTTAGGGAGGAAATACGAAAGGGGGGAGCGGGAATGACGTTCTAAAAATATGGTGAGGGGGGGGGGAATGACGTCCTAAATATATGGTGAAGGGGGGAATGGGCCAAAAAAGGTTGAGAACCACTGCCCTATTAGGAAATAAATTCACCACATATCCCCTCCATTGGGGCTGAATTCACGAATCTTCTGGTGCAAATGGCTCGGTGCCCTTGTGAAAATTTGGTGCCTCAGGTTGGCCATACTTCAGGATTTCCACTTAAGCTTTGCAGAAGGTAATTCCTTTTATCAGCAGGTCTGATGAAAAGTTGACGTCCATTCAGCTTCTCGGCTTATAATATCCGAATACCAAATTGGCTTACACAGAGGTTTCACCCACCTAGTCACCAGTTTATTCCTATTCCACAGTTGATGGCATTTAGGCTGACATGGGACCAGCACAGAGTTCTGATCCAGTATTTTCCTTTCAGTGTAGACATACAATGCTGCTTGTTATTCATTTGGTTTATCTGGAATTAAGTCCAGGATTCTGCTGCAGGCATGGAACTGAAGAATATTGACTCCACCACATATCCAGGGTTGCAAGCCATCAGGTGATTCCTTTGGTTGCAGGCGTAAAGGCATTTACTCCGCTAGCTGTTTTTATATGGTCTTTTTGATGGTGTTCAGGTTTAGGAACCTTGAGGTAATCTGGTGTAGTTATGGTTCAGAGGTTCTGAAGTTGGTTGTATTGGTTGTTTTGGCTTATTGTTGTTTCAGTGTCTCTTCCCATTTGTTTGAGTTGGTGTTCATAGCTAGAACTTTGTGTTGAGTGGCTGAACCTTTATGTTGGACTGTTGCAGCTGTGAGACGTTCTTTCGAAGACTTATCCATTGTTGGATATTAACTTGGTAATCCAACCAACAGTTGAAGGTTACTCACTGTTGTTAGTTTTATTAAACTTGTAGTAGGATTGTCCCATGGTTTCACTGATTTTGCTGAGTGACGAGGCTTCAGGTGGTACTTCCCAGAAGTAAAGCAGACGATTCACTGTTGTCAGTTACTCTGTTGATCGTCATCTTTGTAGATTATTAGATTCAGAAGTCCATCCTGGATATTTCTACTAAAATAGGACTTAATCACTCACCCAGTCAGTTTTAGAATTTGTCTGTTGCTCGCTATGGAGCTAATGAGTGCAGCAGTCAACATTATTGTGTTGGCCCAGTCTCGATTTTAGGACAGGTTGTCATTTATCATGTTCTGGCTTATTACCCAGTTTCCAGTTGACAGTGATGACATGCAGTCCTATCAAATCTACCACTCGCAATAGCTGCAGATAATGATGGTTTTTAAGGCAAAATTGCCTTTCCCCCCAGCCTTAGAGAGGCTTCACGCGTCTTCTCTTTGTGCTGCACTGACCAAAAATGGCTTAATTTTACCTTTGTTTAAAATCTAGCCGGTCTTGGCCAGGTACGTGAACCAAACTAAGGCCAAATTAATTTGGCTAATGCCAAATAAATTAAGCTGTTTTCTTTCCTTCTCCTACACTAAGTAAGATACTTAACCAGTAGTTGTTAGGGATTATTTATTTTTAAAGGAGTCAATGCTAGGAAAGGGTAAGGACTTTTTAATATGCCACATCCATGTCTCTGGCTCTTCTCTGTCGCAGACACTATACCGTGTATATACTATACACATGCATGCTCTGGATATTGAACCGTGTCTCACAGAAATCAGTGAAGCACTAGACACTCTCAAATCAGACAACGCAACACGAAAAGATAGTATTCCACCTGAAATTTTAAAATGTGGCAAAGGAACAATCATCCCAGAACTGTATGCAATACCTCAGCTCTGCTGGAAGAACATTCAGTACCACAAGATATGAGGGACGCAAACATTGTTACCAATTATAAAAACAAAGGTGACATGAGTTACTGCAGCAACTATCGCAGCATCTCCCTCCTCAGCATTACAGGCAAGATCTTCGCTCGAGTAATCCTAAAGAGATTACACATTCTTGCTGAAAGAATCTACCCCGAATCACAGTGCGGATTTAGACCCAACAGTTCCACCATCGATATGATTTTCTCACTCAGCAGCTCCAAGAGAAGTGCAGAGAACAAAAGAAGCTATTATATATTGCCTTCATCGACCTCACAAAGGCAGTTGACCTCGTGAGTAGAGACAGTCTTTTTAAGATCCTCGAGAAGATAAGATGTCCACCCACCCTGCTTAGTCTCGTGAAATCATTTCACGAAAACATTCAGGGAACCATTTTATTCGATGGTTCAACATCCCAGTCAAGTCAGCATCAGCAGTAGTGTAAAGCAGAGCTGCGTGCTTGCTCCTACACTTTTTGGTATCTTCTTCTTTGAGCGCAATCTGATCCAACAAACTGAGGATAGGAGACACAAGCAGAACATGCAGTCACTTTACAGCGGGAGCTGCCTCGTCTTACAGATGCGGAAATTGTGACAGAGATTGTCACTCTCGCATTGGAATATACAGTCACCAGTGGCGCTGTCAGGTACCTACCTCCCCAGCGGCACAGCTCTGTAGTCCTACAGGACTGAAAGAGGCCTACTACTACTATGTGTATGAATTTATGTGTGAACATATGTGTGCATATATGTGTGAACATATCTGTGTTTATATGTGTGAATATATGTGTGAATATATGTATGAAAAACATCTGATGGGTGTGGAAATGTGGTTTCTGAGGAAAATGCAAAGAATACCATGGACAGACAGAAAAACCAATGAACAAGTCCTACAAGAAACAAATGAAGATCGTAAACTGATTAGAGACATTAGATGTAGACTGTCAACATTCTTTGGACATGTTATGAGAAGAAATGACTTGGAGAACTTAGTGACAATTGGCAAGATCGAAGGGAAGAGACCAAGGGGAAGACCGAGAAGTAAATACCTGGATGGCTTGACCACGTGGCATGATCGAGACAGGAACAATGAGCTGATCCCCGATTCTGGTGATCGAGTGAGATGGCAGAACATGACCGCCCACGCTTATCGGCATGGCACATGATGGATGGATATGTGTGAACATATGTATGAATATAAGTGTGAACATATGCGTGAACATATATGTGAATATATGTGTGAATATATTTTGAACATATGTGTGAATATATTGTGAACATGTGTGTGAATACAGCGAATCTTGGAATGTAAATGAACAAATTAGGAAGAAATTAGAAGCAACAGAGATGTGGTTTTTGAGACGAATGTTGCGAATTCCTTGGACTGCCATAGTAACTAACAACGATTGCCTGAAAGAGGCTAATGAACCTAGAACATTATATACAACAATAAGAAAGAGACAAACAGCTTTCTTTGGTCATGTGATGAGAAGAGAGGCATTGGAGAACATCGTGACAACTGGAAAGATCGGGAGGAAGAGAGGCAGAAGCAGACCAAGAGAAATGATGCTGAACGGATTGAGCGGTGGCATGGAGGAATATCGGCAGCAGAGTTGATCCAGAAAACCAAAGGCCGAGATCTGCGGAGAGCCATGTACGCCTACGCCAGCTGACAGGGCACTTGATGATGATGATGGTGATGATGATGATGATGTGTGAATATATGTGTGAACACATGTGTGAAGAAATGTGTGAATATATGTGTAAATATACTGTAATTGTGGAAGTCGACGTGGCCGAAGGGTATAACCCGCTCGCGCGTGGACTTCCTCTGGTAACTGCGGTAAGGGCCCGTTCCGTACGCCGGTCAGTTGGACTTAAATGTTGACTTCCTTGACTTGGGGACGTTAATTACAAGTACCTCTGAAATCGGAGTGGGTTCGCCTGATGGCGAGGTCACTGGTAATACGGAAAGCTAATACACACATACGCGTTCGGAACATAGTGGCGACCGATTTTTGCAGCAAACCGAGAAGTAAATACCTGGATGGCTTGGCCACTTGGCATGGTCGAGACAGGAACACAGAGCTGATCCACGACTCTGGTGATCGAGTATATGACCGCCCACGCTTATCGGCATGGCACATGATGGATGGATGGATGGGAGCCGGTCGTTCAGAGAGCAATGACAAACAACTGAACGTAAAACTTGCCAAGATATCAACAACGGCAGTAAAATACTGGTGTTGACTGCAACGTCCAGTAAAGGATATGGAACTAAAAAAATAAAAAATAAAAATACACACACAAAAATCAGCCCAGTACACTCTGTAGCAGTAGCAATTAGTAATTGTAGTTAGCACATATGTGGGGACGCAAAGGTGTTTCCAAGGCACCAGGGCCGGGTTATATACTGGCCAAGACCTATTGACGCGTCCTCGTCGAGCGTCCTGGGCAACAGGTCCCTTTGGGGTCCTGGCTAAAGTCAATAGGATCGCCGATTCCTCCGAAGTCAGAGAGTGTCTGCCTGTACGGCGAGGAACCACCAGTCTGCACACCAATAAGCCAGACATGGGACAACGGATACTCATGCAAACCTCAGGTCCTGTATGACATCACACTGATGTTGGACAACAGGATGTCTTCATCCGACATACAGGACTTCGCGTTGGAGCTCAAGCCAACGAACACAAGCAAGCAAGCAAGCACATATGTGGACTACATTACAGTTCAAAGCGAGTGAACGGGAAAAATACTCTGTCAAGGACTCAAAGGGAGTGAACGATAAAATACTGTTTGTAACGAACTCAAGGCGAGGGAACATGAAAAAAATACTGTTTGTAACGGATTCACAGAATATGCTTTGGAAAGTGTAAACTGACATGTTGCGGGTGGTGTGGCTGGCATCACGTGACAGGACAGACTGCAAACATATCATGGACTTTCTGCCGAGGGTGTAAGGTGTGCGGGGCAATGAATAGGCCGATATATTAGTTGCTGCCACCCTTCTAGACAGAGAGTTAGTTTATGATAAAGGTGCTGGAGTGAAGACTCTCTGAAACTGAGTAGAGCGTGCAGCTGAACAGATGGAGTATCTATATTTGCAAAGGAAATAATAACAGTTAAGTAGATGTAACTCCTGCGAAAAAGTGAGAGATACTAAACACAGTGAACATACCTTACAACGAACTCAACTACGACAAACGTAAATCACAGGGGGAAAATCAGTGATGAGGAAGATTATTATAATCGAAACGTCGGTTCTTTGTGTCATAGTATGCTTATTTTTATTCTTTATTTTTGTGGGTGAGTATATCGTCATTGACCCCCCCCCCCCCCCATTCACCCCTTCCCCACTCACGCCTTTTCCCTTGAGATGTACGTTTGCCTCAGTGGAGTTCGTTGTACACCGTGTCTGTTTAGTATCTCTCACTTTTTTCGCAGAAATTTCACGTCCCTAACTGTTATATGTCCTATTGTTATGTTGAGTTGAGTTGAGCTAAGAAACGATATCACTGCACTCAGGAGATCGTGTGAATTGTATGGATTTTTTTTGTGCCATAGCCATGCGGGGAAATTAACAGGCTGATAGTGATAGGCTAGCAGGGAATGCACCTCTTGGTTGTAGATTACCTATAGACAAGGGAGAAGTGGTCGCGCGCCTGTGGGACCAGGTGGAGAAGGTGGGGGGGGGGGGGAATTGAGAACCCGTATGTGGGAAGGATGCGATTGTGAGGGATTGGCAGGGGTTCTGGTAGTAGAATCTCAAAACTGAGATGGAATACCAGGAGAACCTTCAATCAGATAGTGGTTGGAACGATTAGTAGTCTGACTCTTCGCTGGTTGTTGAACGATGGTACAGAGCGCTTATGGGAATGTCCTGAGTGCAGTGATGTCAGTTCTTAGCTCACTTCAACTCAACTCAAATTCAGTATATAGTTTACGTCATCATGGTCCTAAGCGAGGAAAAAAGCGATGTAGAAATACGGAGACGTTCCAATAGAAGCGAGAGCACGAATACTAAATTTGCCAATCATGTTTAAATATAAAACGAAGTTAATCAAACTTATCGGGATTTTAAAGAATGTTTCAGTTTTATTTCTGTACTATTTTGCAGATTAATAGCTTCATCTGTTTAGTTATGACTACTCTTTTCTAAATACCAGTATGGTAGTTTAGAACATTATTGTACTGCGTAAAGCTACACTGGTTTCTTGCCAAATCACAACTGTAAACAAACATGGTGGACAGAGTACTGTGTACATTACAGTTTAGAATGTGAACTTCGTAATTAACAATAGTAACCAACGGCTATCAAATCTCAGAGTGTGGTATTAAAGTAAAAACTCCACATTCTGCAGTCACTTTAATGTTATTAAAATGAAAAATTTAAATAACTTATAAAATTTTGCATGTAAAGAATGTGTTGGCATACAGCTCGCAGTAGCTTGACAGAAAGCTGTCTCATGTCACTTGCAGTTTTCTTCTCCATGATGAACTTCAGAACTGTTGGGGGAGGGGGGGGTGGGGGGGGGGGGGGGGGGGGGGAAGGAGATGGAAATATTTTTTACAATAATCAATAACAATAATTGCAGTCAGTGGCATGAAGTCAGAGAGGGCGAAAGAGAAATAATATTAAAAAGAAAAAAGGGGAGGGACAGGGGAGAGATATAATTAAATTAATAGGGTCACATTTTTATTAATTAATGGATGGAGAATTAAATTATTATTATTAACCACAATGTGGCTTTAGCAACGAACTGTTAAATAAAGAATTAGTGTAAACATTGACAAGCAATCAGTCTATCCTATCTGATTATGGATTTTTTTCTCTTGAGAAGACCGGCTGATGTGACCCACTTCAAACAGCTACTGTAAATCCAGCCAATCATTTAAAATGATGACATTTCACACAGAGATATAAAAGTGGATAAAGAATTCAATTATTACTAATATTAATCTAAAGGTGACTTTAGCAACAAACTGTTCAATAAACAAGCAGTGTAAACAATGAGAAGTCCTATCTCAGAAAAGAAGGTAAGATGGCCGCCGATTTTGTTTTCACTTGACACCGGCTGATGTGACCCACTTCAAACAGCTACTGCCCCTCTGCTGTGTGTCCACCGTGACGAGGTAGAGGGGCTTGTGCGTCCCAATGACCCCAAGAGCTATGCCGATGGTAGCACAGCTACTGGTAGGGCCACCCATGTCGGACAGGTCAAGGGAGAGGGACCAGACGAAGAGACACACAAACCTGCTGCCTTGTAGGTAGACTGGGGACAGTCAAAGGCTAGGGAAAGCACCCCAAATACATGCTTGTCGAAATCGGATGTACTGAGCCACAGGCTTGACAAAGCAGTGCAACGTGAAACCTGCTGCCTTGTAGGTAGACTGGGGACAGTCAAAGGCTAGGGAAAGCATCCCGAATAAATGCTTGTCGAAATCGGATGTACTGAGCCACAGGCTTGACAAAGCAGTGCAACGTAACTTAATTCATGATGTCACAAATCAAAATTAATCGATATGGTGCTAATCCCGTGAAGTCCCATCAGGCGGTGATAGTGCCGGGCCCCCTGCCTCGAGGGGGTCCACCCATGACTACTGGTGGTCACCTTCCCCTGTGCTGTGGAGTCAAGGCACAGAGGAGTAGGTTAAGAGCTATTGACCAAATACCCCGGACACTCAACATACTACAGTGGAATGCCGAAGGAGTTTACAAGAAGAAAGACTCCCTAACACAGCGTCTTCATAAAGATAGAATAGATGTGGCATGCATTCAAGAGACACACCTCAACGCCAATCACAAATTCTCAGTCAGAGGATATCAGGCCACACGTTTCGACCGCGAAGGACACAAAGGAGGAGTTCTAATACTTACACGAAATACAATACCTTGCAGCGAAGTATCTGTGATCTCTAACAACCAAACGGAAATTATAGGTGTTGATATAATGATAAAGGACGTGAAAATAAGAATCTACAATCTGTATAGCCCAGCAGATAAGGACCTTACACTCTCAAACATGAAAATAACTGACACAAACTGCATTATTGTCGGAGACTTTAATAGCCGTTCAGAAAGATGGGGATACCCAGATACTGACAAAAGAGGAGATGAATTGGAGGACTGGGAAATAGACTCAAATCTCCATCTACTCAACAAAGCGGATGACACACCGAGCTTCTACTCCAGAAGATGGCTTACCACTTCTACTCCAGACTTAGCTTTCTGCACAGGAGACATCCTCCACAAAATCGATCGCCATGTGCTGGACCAATTAGCAGGTAGTGACCACAGACCAATCAAGCTTGAAATGAATATGGAGTATGTTCCACAGGAGCAAAAGCCCTTGCCCCGCTGGAATTACAAACGAGCAGATTGGGACAGATTTGCCATACTAACAGACAAATATTGTGAAAACATAAATACACGATATGGCAACATAAAGCAAATGGTGGAAAGTCTAAACAGAGCGATAATACAGGCAGCCACTGAGTCCATTCCAAGAGGAGCGAGGAAAAATTACAAACCATACTGGACTGAAGAACTACAAAGTTTGGAGGACAAAGTTGAAGATGCCAGGAAGACAGCAGAGAGAGAACAAACAATTGAAGCAAACATCTCTCTCAAAGCCATCTCAGCAAAATATAAAAGAACAGTAAATCAAACAACAAGAGATTGTTGGAGGGAAAAAACAGAAAACCTGAATTTTGACAGGGATGGAAACAAACTATGGAAACTAGTGAAAGCCATGAACAATGAAGGACCTAGAAACAAACAAATAACAATTAAACAAGGAAATGCCTTGCTTACAGGCAAAAAGGCTGCAAATGCACTAATGGAACACTATGCAAATGCAAACCACATTGATATTACAACCGAACAGAAGAAAGCAATCAAAGACAAACAGATACATCATAGAAATACAGAGACAGCAGCAGAATATATGATGGCAAATCTAACAATGGAAGAAATGGAACAGGCAATGAATACCCTAAAAAATAAGAAATCACCAGGAAAGGATGGAATCACAAATGAAATGCTAATAGGACTAGGCACCAAGGCAAAGAAGAAACTACTAGCAGTCCTAAATAACAGCTGGAAGAGAGGAATAGTCCCACAGGCATGGAAGGAAGCTATACTAATACCAGTCCCAAAGAAAGGAAAAGACCTGGAAGAACCAAATGGCTATCGACCTATCAGTCTACTTAGCTGTGTAGGAAAATTAATGGAACGCATTATCAATGGCAGGCTAACATGGCATCTGGAAGAAAACAAACTCTTAACACCACACCAAGCAGGATTCAGAAAATACAGATCCACTGAAGATCAAATAACCTATATAGCTCAGGAAATAGAGGATGCCTTCCAAGAGAAAAAGCACACACTAGCAGTCTGGATAGATTTAGAAAAAGCATTTGATAAAGTATGGAAGGAAGGACTGAAAGTAAAACTGCAAAACATGCATGTTTGTGGAAAAATGTATAAATGGATCAGCCACTACCTTGAGAACAGAACTGCCAGGACAAAAGTACAAGGACAAACAAGCAAAATGATGCTGCTGGAGCAAGGTGTCCCCCAAGGAGGAGTTCTTTCACCAACATTATTCCTAGCATATATAAATGACATCACAGAAAATTTTCCAGCCAGAGTACACACATCCTCCTTTGCAGATGACCTAGCCATATGGACATCTGAAGAATATATTAGTACAGCTAACAGCAGAATACAGCAAGCCTTATTAGCGCTAGAGGACTGGTCAAAATCATGGCTAGTGAAGATAAGTGAGGAGAAAACAACATGCACAGTGTTCTCCCTCTCAAATAAAACTCAGCAACCTAAGCTGGTATTGAATGGAAAAATATTGCGCCATGAAGAAAATCCAAACTATCTAGGAGTCACCTTTGATCGTCGCCTGACATGGAAGACACAGGTTGAGAAAAATCGAACAAGAGCAAGGCAGAGAATGGCAATCATGAAAAAGCTTGCTGGTACAACGTGGGGAGCAGATGAGAAAGTTCTCAAGAAGTTATATACTGGACGGGTGAGGCCAGTACTGGAATATGGCATTGCAGCTTGGGCAACAGCAGCTAAGTCAAACTTTAACAAAATAAGTAGAGTCCAAAACCAAGGAATGCGAATCATAACTGGAAGCCTGAAGACAACGCCTATTAATGAACTAGAAAAGATCACTTGTTTACAACCAATGCAGGATAGAAGAGATAGCAGAGCCCAGCAACAAGCAGAAAAATTTAGAAGATTGACAGACCACCCTATGTACAACAGATTTAATGGTTTTGGAAAGGGAAGACTGAAGCGTAGCAACTTTGTAGAAACTGCAAAACGAAGGATTAGGGCAGATCCTATACTTAACATATCAACAGTCAAGCCCATACACAATGCACACAAGTTCCCAGCTTGGAGACAGCAGCAACTGCCTGAGATGATAGAAAACATTCCTGGTATTGAGAAAAAGAACACTCAGCATGAAACCGAAAGAAGAGAAATAACCCTAAACTACATAAAAGAACATTACCCAAGCAGGAATTGGACCCATGCATATACAGATGGATCAGCCAAAAATTCAATAGAGAATGGAGGAGGAGGAATTCTCCTAAATTTAAAAAATGGAGTGAAAAAAACACATTCAATGGCAACTGGAAAATTTTCAAGTAACTTCAAAGCGGAGGTAGAGGCTTTGAAAACTGCAGCAGAAATGCTCCTGATGGAGGAAAATAAAGAGAAGCAAATAGCTATCTTCACAGATGCAAAGTCAGCTGTCTCAATACTCAAGAGCAATAACAGCACAGAACTAACTGACCTAAGAGCAGCACTCCATGGTCTATGCCAGAAATCCAAAAAAGTTGTAATACAGTGGATCCCATCACATTGCAGTATACCTGGAAACGAAGAGGCTGACAGACTGGCAAAAGAGGGCGGACGACTACCACAGCCTGACATAGACATAACCTATAATGAGGCAAAGAGGTTGATAAAAAGCACTTATAGAACCAAATGGGAATCTGAGCATCCAGGCCATCAGAAGGATGATGCATATTACAAACTCGACCGAAGAGAACAAGTAGCAATCTTCAGACTCCGCACAGGACATAACAGGCTGAAATACCACTTGTTCAATAAACTAAAGATAGGAGATACCGATGAATGTAATTGTAGAACTGGAAAAATGACAGCAAAACATTTGCTGCAGGATTGCCCAACGTATGCAGAACAGAGAAAGATATTTTGGCCCACACCTGCTTCATTTGAGGACAAGCTCTATGGAGATATCAACAAGCTCAAGTTGACCGCAGCTTACTTTAACTACATACAGGTTGACATTTAAAGGTGCATGAAGACCCAGAGGCATGAAATGGAATATTGCTTGGATAGCAAATCCATTATGTGGAAAGTCCAAATCGAAAGCTCGCTGTGTGGGCTTCATAAAAGGTGGAAAAGTGTCCTAGTGGCACGAAATGGAATATTGCTTGGATAGCAAATCCATTACGTGGAAAGTCCGAATCAAAAGCCCATTGTGTGGGCTTCATAAAAGGTGGAAAAGTGTCCTAGTGGCATGAAATGGAATATTGCTTGGATAGCAAATCCATTACGTGGAAAGTCCGTATCTAAAGCCCACTGTGTGGACTTCATAAAAGGTGGAAAAGTGTCCTAGTGGCACGAAATGGAATATTGCTTGGATAGCAAATCCATTACATGGAAAGTCCGAATCGAAAGCTCACTGTGTGGATGTCATCTGCAGACTGCATACTTCTGGTTTCCGGAAGAACAGCCTATGGTGAACGGAAGGCCCAATATACGGAAGTGAGGCTAAGCAGCCATGTGCAGGACGTGACGATTCCTTGGGTGAGCCCAGTACCAGAGCGCTATGTATCGGCTCTGCAATTATGGAAGCCTCCTTGGATGGCGGGGAATGCCCATGGTCTGCCCCTGCCTTCCCTTGAGGGCTGACCAGGATCTTTGGCTGTTCTGTATGGACCAGCTGGGATGGGGGATAACACCACAACAGTGAGAGTCAAACGTCCTAAGAAACCCCCGGGAAGGTTAACCCGGTCAACAAATGCCCGCAGAAGTCGGATGTGTCGGCCTAACGGCGCAAGAACGCAGCTCTGCTGTAAACAGGCACAACGCAATCACATCCGAAAAAAAACTCCGGATGAACGAAGAAGAAGAAGAAGAAACAGCTACTGTAAATCCAGCCAATCATTTCAAATAATGACATTTCACACAGAGATATAAAAGTGGATAAAGAATTCAATTATTACTAATATTAATCTAAAGGTGACTTTAGCAACAAACTTTTCAATAAATAACGGGCTTAAATAATGGATGCCGATTGTTTCACTACAGACAGGCTGACGTGATCCACTTCAAACAGCTACTGTAAATTCCCCAAATCGTTTCAAGCAATTAAATTTTAAACAAAGATATAGATGTGGATGGAAAATTCAATAATTACTAACATTAATCTACTGATGACTTTAGCAACGAACTATTCAATAAACAAACAGTGTAAACAATGTCAAGTCCTTAATCAGAAAAAGCAAGATGGCTGCCGATGTTTTTGCTTGAGACCGTCTGAGGCTATTCACTTCAAACAGCTACTATAAATCGTTCCAATCGTTTAAAGTAATGAAATTTTAAACAGAGATATAAAAGTGGATGGAGAATTTAATTATTACTAACCTTAAGCTAAAGTGACTTATAGCAACAGTCTGTACACACGTGAACTTACCTCAATATTTGAAAATACACAGCAATGACGGTTACCAACGAAAAGCTTTCAGAGCACATGTACTTGAAACTAGACCGCATGGCTTCACAGCACTGGCCTATTTATAGCCCATCAAAGTCCCGCGATTTTCGGAAATTAAGAAAAAATATGATCACATTAGGAATCGGGCCAAATTTTCAGGAGCAAGCAACGGGGTCGGCAGGTCACGTGATCAAGGTCGTAAATGTCCGATCACGACATCGAATTATAGTACCTACAGTAGAGTAGTAGAGCAGGTTCTTTGCAAAAAACGGAAACTTCAGTCTTATCATGGCCACCAAAAAAGACTGTCGAATATTTTTCATTGCCATATCCCCTGCCTCATGCATTGTCATGACCAAGGTATCTTCTGTGTCCGTCTTGGTGCTGGTCAACGCATGCCTTGTCTCCAAAGAACCATGCTTTCCATCACTATTCTGTGCAACCACTGACAATTATTTATAATTAATATGGCCAAAGTATGTTAGTTTAAGAGACATCATGCTGTTTAAGAGCAATTTTCTTCGATGTAAAATGTCAGTATTTGTAATTAATATTGGGTCAGGTTTTCAAAGCACTTTGTGGCAACACTTAAGTTCAAAAGCCCCAATTGTCTTCTTTAGTGATTGGGCATTATTCAAATAATTTTTTCCCTCGCGTTTCCATCCTGTTTCAGGATATTGCCGTCAACATCAGCATCTTTCAGCTGTATGTTGATTCCTAGGCTGGATTACGCTCATCAGCATGCCACGTCTTACCGAGAGACCGGCTCCATACTCTCATAAGTCACTGGCGCGACTTGAACCGCTTCCAATTCTCGTGCGCTCACATCAACCACGAGAGTATTCAGGATTACAGAGAAAGCTGCTAAACCTTCGGCCAGGGAGACCGGCATTATCCAAATCATACTTATGCAACATCAACACCTGCAAGATGAGATGCTTGAGGAGAGCTGCCAACTTAACTTCTGAGACCGGGTTAGAAATGATGTTATCAGACAGACAGTGGGATCAATACCTTGTGCCACATATATTGAAAGACAGAAGATCAAATTGTTTGGCCATCTTGTTAGAATGCAACACCATCAACTACCAGCTACATCAAAAAAGAACTGCTACGAGAGCAAGAGGACGCCCAAGAAGAAAATGAATTGACGACATCAAAGACATTGTACAATAAGCTGGAATGACGCTGACAGATGTGCTCTCATATTACTACTATTTCTGTTTGCCATGATCAAAAGTCCACTTCTGCAAAATAATATGCCAGCAAAATAAAACACAAATTGATACATACTGTTGGCAATCTCAAGATGTTGAGAAATATGATCACTCACACCAGTCGGCCAAGCACTTGATGATGATATATTCATATATGTTGTTATGTATATGCAGGAATATATGTGTATATATGTAGGTGTGGAAAACAAGGGGAAACTACCACATTATGCATCCCAAGAAACACGACATGGCAGCCAAGCAAGAATGACAAAGGTGTAATTGTGATATCCCCCAGGCTAAACACACACATGCATGCATGTATGCACACACACTGACTGACTGGCTGGCTGGCTGGCTGGCTCACTCACTCACTTACTCACTCACTCACTTACTCACTCACTCACTCACTAATACACTGACTGACTCACTCACTCATGCACTGACTGACTGACTGACTCATTGACTGACTGACTCGCTCACTCACTCACTCACACATGCACTGACTGACTAACTGACTGACTCACTCACTCACTCACTCAAGCACTGATTGACTGACTGACTGACTGACTGACTCACTCACTCACCCACTCACTCACTCACTCACTCACTGATAGACTGACTGACTGACTGACTCACCCACTCACTCACTCACTCACTCATCGACCCACCCACTGACTGACTGACTCACTCACTCACTCACTTACTCACTCACTCACTCATTCACTAACTCACTCTCTCTCTAGCCAAGGCATAAGGGCATCCCTTCATAGTGTTTCTATTACATAGACTAATCCCCACTCTGTCAACATTCGAACCATTGCTGTGCATCACCACAGAGGCAATTCTGGATGTGTGTTTTTTTTAATTCAGTGCACACAAAGAAGAAGAAAGGTTTATGCTTTATAAAGAATCAGCACCATACCAGTCCAGAGAAACATCAACCCAGACAAACACACAAACACTCTCTCAGCAAATGTCATAAGTTGCAGGTACTAATTATTCCAGCAACACAGCGGTAGTGAAAACGTCACATTCATCCCTTCATACATCACTCCTTGCTGGACCACACGTAAATTCAAATTCAAGAATACTTAAAAATGTTGTCCCATCTGTTAATCTATCTTCAACTATCTTCTGTTGTTCATAGATTTGTCTTCAAAATATCTCCCTTTTCCGTCATGAGCCAATAGATTCCCTGTCTTGTTAACTCTCACTCCTGCATGATCCGGACTGTATAGCCAAGTAAGTCCTTTAAGAGATAAGTGTCTTTGCTTGGTTACTATTTATGACACATTTGCCCATTTTGAAATGACACAATATGTACAGATTAAGATGAAGAATAGTGATTGATTTACAAAATACCAGCCATAGTACACAACCTGTGGTGATATTGACAGATGCAAAAGCCGTAATAGAGGTGCTCCTGTCTGGGAAATTGCCAGTCCTAAGGACACTACTTTCAGAACTTAGCAGTTGACCAATGTCACCATACAGTGGATACCATCCCACTGTGGAGTCCCCGGAAACGACAGAGCTGATCGATTGGCTTAGGGAAGGAGCAAAGGAAGAACAACCTGATGTGCCCATTACATACCACCAAAAGAAAAGAATGATCAAATCAGTCAGAAGGCCACCAAACCTTACTCAAGACGGCTACCATGTTATGGACAGACCAGAACAGGTCATTCTTCTGCGCCTCAGAACAGGACACAATAGATTATGCAACCACATGTATACAAAATTCAAGATTGGTGACTCAGCCATGTGCACATGTGGTTTGGCGTCGCAGACAGCAGAGCACATACTCCAGGATTGCCCAAACTACAACATATCCATGCAAACCTTCTGGCCTAGAGAGACAACAGTGGAAGATAAACTCTATGGACCGCTGAGTGAACTGAAAAAGACTGTTAGATTCATACAAGAGACAACATTGCAGTTATAAACATATTTCATGTGAACGAAAGAATAAGAAGATTGATTTACAAGAAAATTAACATGTTGAACATTGTAAGTGTAGATGAGCAGATCCTTCCAATGCAACTTTCATGTGTTGTTGTTTCTTTTATCACAAGACAGAAACTTGGGAGCGTTCTAGGCATACTGGACTCAAAACTGTAAAGAAAATAGGTCCACTACCCTACTTGACCATCTAGACCCCCTCTAAAGATGGTGGTGGAGAAATATTTGATCAAGCAGGCTAGCAGAGAGAGTGGTGCAGGTAATAGAACCATTTCTGTACGTTTGTTTTCATGATCTGTTACTTAAGAAAATGAATCAAAACCATGGACACCTGCTTGCATGAAAGTTATAATACTGAAGGTAAAATTATAATATTAAGGTAAAAGTAATTAAGTATAATACTAAAGGTGTAATGTATAATACTAAAGGTAAAATTAAAATACTAAAGGTAAAATGGTAAAATTAAAACTACTTTAAAAAAGGTAATTTTTTTAAAAAATTAAAATAAA
>JACEFZ010021523.1:0-43445 GCA_014155875.1 Cepaea nemoralis
GGTAAGAGTCAGACAACACGGACGAACTTATTTCATTTAAGCAAAGGATATGTTAGGTGTGTGGGTGTGGTCAGACAGCTACAATTGCATGAGGTTAGGTAGAAATTAGTATGTGTGAGTATATCGATAACATAACAGAGCACACCCAGTTAGGTAACATAAGGCCTGGGTGTAGATAATAACTTCACAGTTCATCACCCTCCTATCATCAACAGACAGGATGGGTTTTTGCTCATCGACATTCAACTCTGTCGCGTCACGTGATTATGATATTAACGTCATGACTTCTTACTTTCCCACGAAAGGGAATCAACTGAATGCGCTATACTCGAAATATTAATATTTAGGAGACTTACTCCGATAAGACACTTTCTCTTCGAGACAGGTTTCAAACAAATTTGAAAATCCGAATCGACCAGAATAATTACATAACTGGCTCGGGCTATGTTCATGTGACCTCCCGGCCGGACACCGGACGCCAATTGAATCGAGGTCAAACCATGGTTGAGCAAACAACCCATCCTAGTTACTGAAACACAACTAAAAGGTTTATCTGCCCGACACAATTGTAAATGGCTCCTTATCTTTAGAATAGAACTCACAAGCCGACCAAATGTCATGCTAGAATGCCATCCTTAGATCAAGGTAGCGCGTAGAATACAGCTTCTGGTGATTATCCTGTCGTCTTAGTGAAAGAACATAGAATGATCTCCCCTGATCGGACATATCCTTTGCTTTCGGTTTCTCCGCGAAAGTTTCAAAAATCGTAAAATATCTCCGAGAAAATGTGTAATCGAAGTGTAGATAATTTACCAATTCTCTTCAGAATACATGGAGTGGACCAATGGCTTTGTCTGGGTACATTCTTACAGTTTCTTTCAGTTTCTCGGGAACAAGTGAGTTTCATTAATTCCTCTATACAGAACTCCCGAGAGAAAAGGAAACTGTCTCAGAGAGTCATAAATCAGTAGAACTCGATACATACAACACGAAAAAGTGGTAAAGCCACATTAACGGAGTAATTAAGGAGGGGATTATGTTGTCCTGAATGAGGCAAACTTAAGATTTGTTACACTTATTAAGACAGTCCCATCAACATAACGTCAATTATTTATATTATGTCTTCTTCCACGAACCATGTCCTCAATCACTGTTCTCTACAAGCTAATATGGCGTTAATATTGCCAAAGTATTTTAGTTTCCCAGACATGATTCTTTTTCTTAGCCAATGAAATTCTAGGAACTTTTCTATAGCATGTGAGCTCAAACCCCCAATTTTCTTGCTTAGTCATTGCAAAATGGCCCATGACTCACATCCATATGTTGCCACAGGAAAGCTCTCAAAAACTGTTTTAATCTGTTTGATGGTGTTGTGCTGATGGGTTTTTAATATTGTTTAGATCTCTGCGTGGCCATGGCCAGCCTGTGTCTGACTTTATGTGAAGCATCCCCCAGTGTTTTTGTTGTTTGTGGAGCCAAAATATTCACAGTTTGTGACATTTTCAATCTCTTCGTTGTCGGTTGTGATGTTTGTCTGTCAGCATTCTCTCTCTCTCTCTCTCTCTCTCTCTCTCTCTCTCTCTCTCTCTCTCTCTCTCTCTCTCTCTCTCTCTCTCTCTCTCTCTCTCTCTCTTGCGCACATACACAATAGAACATAAGTGGTTGATTCAACAAAACAAGCTTTGAAGTTAGTTAGTTAGTTAGTTAGGTACACTGTGCATAATGCCGCCGCCCAAATGCCAACACAAAAGTCCTCCACAAAAATACAGTTCATTGTCGATGGAATCGGCAGTTACCAGACAGACTTCATTGACCCGGGGTTGTTCTCCACACGGCATCGGGTCGTCCCCATTATACTCCGTTCCTGTGCCAGTGAATATCACACAAAATGCTCCTCACTGCCGAATGTGAAAAGTGGAACAGTCAAGAGTCTCGGCAAGCCAATAGCCCGCACAGGTACACTGTGCATAACGCCTCCGCCGGAATGCCAACACAAAAGTCCTCCACGAAAAATACAGTTCATCGTCGATGGAATTGGCAGTCACCAGAAAGACCTCATTGACCCGGGTTGTTTTCCTACATGGCTCGGTGTCTTTCAGCAGGGCGATCCGCCGAAAGCGCCGAACAATGCGCGAACTCCGTAGCTCCAGCAACGACTTCCAAGGAGTCTCCTGAAAAGCTTTGAAGTGTCACACACAGGACACAAAATATATCGAATATTTACTTTCGGCTTTCATAATGACAAAGAAAAAAAAAATATTATAAGACTACAAAGTAAAGCACAAATTAAAAATGTCCAGCTGGCGCGACAGAGATTAGAACCCGGAGATTGTATTTCTGTTATGCCTGTAAATGCACACAGAGTGGCATGCGCCAATTACAAAATCTAAGAAATGGAGCATCCGTTGGATAATTTCCCCAGACCATGTTGGTGTTTTGAGATATGAGTAGGCGGACAGATTGGCTGGGTCTGCACCGCTGAGCGATGTAATTGGTGCATGACGACGGTAGACATGGTCAGGGGCCCTGTGGGATCGTGTGTATAATGTGGAAGGACAGATACACCATCAATGCCTGGATAGAATGGTGTGGCAGGGAGTGTTCAGAGGATCTGGCCGACACTCAGTACTTCGAGGAAAGACCAGACAGATACATAATCAGATTGCAACTGGTACCATGTGTATTGGGACTCTTCGTTGGTTGTTGCAGATGAGGACGGAATGCTCTGTGATCCCGGACGCGTTCGAAATCAGCCGCAGGTCATTTGGAAGTACACCGCCTTGTGTTGATTTCTAGCAAATGGTATGAGCGTCAGTCGTCTAGAAAGCAATGGTCAACGACTCGACATAAACTTGCCTAGACATCATAAATAGCAAAAATACTAGGGTTGATTGCGATTTCCTTTAAAGGATACGCAACTAACTAACTTGATATAATTCCAATAAACCGCTATAGCGTAGTGGTAACACGCTTGTGTGACAGGTCCTATGGTCATGAGTTCGTATCCCCAATATTCTACATTGAACTATATATTTGGGTTACTCTACGTTTAATTTCCTTAATGCATCATTTACTAGTTGTTATTAACGTACCCAAACTTAAATACACCGACTTGTTTCAGATTGGATCCAACATTTCAGATTGATTCCAACATTTTAGATTGACTCCAATATATAAGGTTAGTTTCACGAAACAATATTCAAGATAATTCCACGCAGAACAATAGATTAATAAATCCAAAAATCACAACTTATCAATGTCGTCAATCAAACATATAGCTTCAAGGAAGTAACGATATCACAGAGATGTCTCACTTACCGCTGATGTTTATTAATAAAGTCTGCTAGTTGCTAACTTCAACGAGATATGGGAGTGGACGAGATAGAATTTACGATAACATGAAAATGAATAATAACTAGCTTCAGTGTGCAAGATAATGAGAATAGAAAGATCTGCGAGTTTTCACGTCTACTTAAAAGACATAGGCCAGTGGTTTTAATATTTCATGAAGTCCATGGCTCCATCGGCCAATTATATTCTTTCTGTCGGTCCATCTGTAGAATAACTGTTGAAAGAGCTATATAGAACTATATGTGTATGGGTGTGAAACATGGACAAAACCATAACAGAACCACTGCACAAATTAATTTGATCTTGATCTTGTATTAACAGATTCAGTGCCAAACCGAAAGTAGGTTTGGACCAAAGAAAATGAAAGTAGACTTGGACCAAAGATGGCGGAAAATGGGAAGTAGGGGTTTGTTACAGTTATGACCTAAAAGATGTTAATATGGTAGCTGATATGTTTATTATATATCAAATTAAAGCAGGTTGCTTAGAGAAAACTAATGTATTGGTATTTTAATTGAGACAACATTTTAGCAATGACAACATTTCGGCTAATATGTAAAGCCCACGGCATATACTGGAAGTCGCTTAAGACGATTAATTATCATATGATACATTATTTCGACACATTACATAACTATTCTATTCTTTGTCGATATTTCAGTACTATAATATGAATAGACACAAATAACAAATATTGTGTCTTCCAAAATCTGAATTCTGAACACACTATGTTGCAATATTTGTATGACATTGTCATATGTGCATTTTGTTATGACAGTAAGCCCAAGTCACAAGCTGCCACAATTGATGATGAAGTGAATTCAAGAATCTCCGAGGCCAGTGCGGCCTTTGGCAGACTGTACAAGAATGTATGCGACAGAAATGGAATAAGCCTGCAAACAAAGCTGAAAGTCTACAAAGCAGTTGTATTATCCACACTGCTATATGCTTGTGAAACATGGACTATTTATCAGCGACACGCTAGGAAATTAACCACTTCCACACAGTCTGCCTTAGGAAGTTACTGAAGATTAAATGGCAAGACAAGATCCCAGACACTGAAGTCCTAGAATGAGCGTCCATGCCCAGTATCCACACTCTACTAATGAAGAATCAGATTCTCTGGGCTGGTCACTTGACTCGCATGCCAGATCACAGGCTCCCTAAACGAATTTTTTACGGCGAGTTGCGTTGTGGTAAACGCCACCAAAGCGGCCAGAGGAAACGCTTTAAAGACACTCTGAAAATCTCACTGAAAGCTTTTGGAATTCATCATGAAACCTGGGAGACTGCAGCCAGAGACCGAAATTCGTGGCGTGCATCATTACGCAAGGTTGCATGTGAGGCAACCAGGACTGCAAGAGCTGTGAAGAAAAGACAGAACAGAAAAACCAATGCAGAAAATCCTCCTCCAGAAACGTCAAGCATTCTTTGTCCACATTGTCAAAGAACATTTCGAGCCAAAATAGGCCTTACCAGCCATCGTAGAACCCATGGCTCCATACATTCAACCCCACTGGATGAAATGAATGGTCATCATCATTCTTGATGGACAAACAACACACAACACAAGCCTAAATAGTTACCAGAACAACACATTTTAACGGCACCAAATTGTTTAATAGCACTGATATTTGTGCTATGAATGGCAGTAGTAGGCCAGCAGTTTTTACTTCCCAAACTAAAAACCCAGCGCAATACAACGAGCAGACAAGCTGAGAAAAATTTTGAAGGGTTGGTCGGGAGAGAGAGGGAGCAGGGGTGGAAATAGAACTTCGTCAAGGTCAGTCATCGTTGTCCCACACTCACTCAGTTTGCATCATATCACATATTCTTATCTCTAGTGGCCAAAGGCTTGCGAACGCGGTTCGTGAGTCGGGTACCAGGCGTTCGAAGCTCAGCTGCGACCGATTTGTGCAGCAGACCGTGTCGCGTTGTGTTATAACGTGCTGGTATGGGACCCAGTCGTTCAGAAATCAATGGCAAACTACTGAATCAGTAACACTTGCCTAGTACATCAACAGCAGCTGAAAAATGCTGGTGTTGACTGCAACGTCCCGTAAGGGATACGCAACTCTATTCATTCAGTGACTAATAAACTCCGTTTTTAACGAAAGGGAAGACAGCGATAGCTTTAAAAGAATTGTATTCCTCAATTTATTTAAACATTCATATTTTTATTACATCACATACGGTATTTGAATTCATTCAGCGTGCCATTGACAATCGTTCAGTGTGCGCATTTGGCACGCGTGCCGCACGCAAGTTGCCGACGCCTGCTCTAGACAATATAAAATATGGAAGCTTCAAGTACATCTGGATTGGAAACTTTACGCTCCAAATAAAACTATATTGCTGAATGAACACGTGTACTTCGAAGTAAGACCAATTAGACGCCCAGTCTAACACTTTTTTTTTATCAGGAGAGATATAAAAATGCTTACTACAATTACATGTTTTAAATGTAATGTTTCAAATAATTATATATGTACAAACATTTAGTAGCCGCCGTGGTTACTATTGTACACAGTGAACAACTAGATCAAAATTAAATTGTAAGAAAACAGAGATTATGTTCCTCTCTAAGAGGAAAGAAATGCCACAAAGTAATATACAAGTAAATGGGACTATTCTTAAACAAGTGAATCGGTACAATTATCTCGGAACAGTCATAACATCTGATGGGAGATGCCTTAAAGAGATTATAACGAGAATCTCTACGGCAAATGTTGCCTTTTGAGGATCTGAGCACTATGGACCTGTCCGGAGTGCAATGAAGATACCCCAACTGATAACTGATAACTCCTCCCCATGAAATTCCTACACAAATTCCCCCAGTATTCAATTTAGGAGACTGCATCGGACCCTATTATAAAAATGACGCCATTGCTGGGACTAACTTTCGCCAACTGTGTTGATAAATTAGTATACTAAGGATAAACTACAACGGACACGATTAAACTGTAAGCAGGTAGAAAGCTAGTCAAATACCAATGCTCAGAGCTAGGGAACAAATTGGAGTCACGAGTCACAGGGCGAGACAAAATAAGACCAGAAGTGTCTATTACTGGAAATAATGAGGGCAGTTAAGACACGGCTAGACAGACACTAAAAATATATAATTCTGGCTTCTTCGTGCAAACGTGTGTAGAAACGAGTTTGGTATATGAAGTAGTTCGGGAACATTATGTTTAGTGGGTACACAATCTATGTTTATGTGTAAGAAGGTATGACGGCGTGATATTGACAAAATCGTCTATCAGTTTTATATATGTAAAGTATTTTCCATATTCATGAAGCAGTCGGGACCATTAAGTTTAGTAGGTATAGTATGTCCCGAAAAGAATGCCTTCATTCACGATCAATTATTTTGAAAACTGTCTGTTGCATCGGTATGAAATTTTTCCTGCTGTCTTATATTGACCCCCACCCAAGGAATATGTCTTTGATGGGTCCAAAAGCAACTTAAATCATCGAAAGCGGCGACATTTCTTTGATGTTTTGCTGAAAAATTAATGATTTCTCGCGACAAATTTGTGTTTACAGTAATGAATGCTACGCCAATTCAGATGACACACAAGGCGTATCCGGATTCGTACCGGAGTGGGTGCAATGAAAGAAGCAGCTTAAAAGTCTACAGGGTCGGCTGCATTGCACCGGGTTTTTATCCCATATGGCTCAGTTTCTTTCCGCAGCGCGGAAAGCGTCTCACAAAGCACGAACTCCGTACCTCCAGCGACGACCCTCGGGAGTCTCCGAAAAAATGCACTCGTGAAATGAAGAACGCGCCCCGGAATCGAACATACAACCTTCGGAGCCGAGTCAGACGGCTTGACTACTTCACCACGGAGAATCCAGAGAGGGGTGCAATGTGTAATATTAATAAAGACAGAGAATTTACAGAGGCATGGGGTAAATAATTTGTAAATTGACAGGAAAGTAGAAGGAATATATTTCTTACCTTGTTTTTCATTTCCTTCTTGTTTCTTCAGCTGCTAGTTAATAATGTGTACACACGCATTCGTTTTTATACTGAGTTCGTGAAAGCTTCCAAATAGCTGTGCGTTAATGTGCGTATGGAGTGACCAGAAATGATACCGCAATTTAGTCATCATGTTTCCATTTGTAAGGATCTGTTCAGCTGTCTGTGTAGTTTGTTCACACGTACACATGGGTGACAGACCCGCTTTGAGTCTTCGTGAAAGATTGTCTACTCTGCTGTTTACCGTTCAGAGACGGAACATGATTACCTATTTTGCACTATGAAAATAGTTGTCAGTGTCTCTGTAGTGGGCTTTCTTCTTAACGACCAAGATGTTGATCCTCATTTCAATGAAGATTATAGATTGATTCGTATGCACGTGTGTTGTCCCCTAATTTGAGAACGTGTTTGCTCTCACGTTTTTTGTTATGCCACAATATGTCAGTTTCCACAGCAATATTACTCTTCTGTTGGTATTCAATGCGTTTAGTGTGTGTGTGTGTGTGTGTGTGTGTGTGTGTGTGTGTGTGTGTGTGTGTGTGTGTGTGTGTGTTCAATACAGTTGTTTGTCACCGCTGAGGGTTTGCGGAATTGAAAATTCATCACTGTAGAATACAAATTGTTACCATTGACATTATGCTGATGCTGTAATGTTTAACGCCTGCAATTCTTCTGAATATTTGTAGCAAAATATCCCAGTTGGTGTGCACGTGGATTAAGGTCTGCGATCTGTTCAGACCTTAATCTGTGTAGAACGATTCCAGTAGGTTGATGACTGCTCTCGGTTGCATAAAATTCAATCCATCCTCTCTCCAATAATCCTCTTCCTCTTACAACACATGGTCCTCACATTTTTCCAGTAACTTTTATCAATATTTAATAGCGCGGACTGGATTAGTATCCTGACGTCAGACAATTTGAATATAGTATTGTCAGCTGCCACCTGTCCTTTAATTTTAGCCCACACAAGTTCTATAGGGTTAAAATGAGAATGGTAAGGCGGAAGTCTCAAGCACCCATGACGATGCTCTTCTATCAACTTTTCGATTTGATATTTCTTGCTTTTTGGCGTCTGTTTTACAAGGGACAACAATTCTAGCTAGAAATACGTTTCTGGAAATGGTATGTTTTCCATTCGGAGTCATATCTTTATTGCTCCCTTTGTGCTCGATGCTGTAGGTATTTTGTCTTCTTGGGCAACAACATTGATATCATGCATTGTCCATAATTGGACACGACGGTCTATCTAGGGATGGAAGCACAGTATTCTCGAGCCAATCTCTAAATACATTACCATTCATCTTATTATGATAATCCCTATTGTCTGTATGCTTTGATACGAACACGAGCCCAGCATTCTGTTGTAAGCCATTATGCGTATTACCAGCATGGGCCATGACCAAAAGCTGTCTTATACTACTTGGCACATATCGCTTTATCTGTCCATCCACTGATTGCAATTCTTTATCACTTGTGTGGTGCGCATTGATCCACATTTCATCCAAACACACTATGCCATAATTTTCTTTGCGCATTTCCCTTATTTCACGTAGGTATCTGCTTCTCATGGCTCCTAAATGCGGTTGCTCGCAAAGATTATTTCTACCGCCCTTGTACTTTCAAATAGTGAAGATAATGTCCTTATAATTTTCCACAAAGTTGTTTTGGATAGCTCTATGTTATTGTTCTTTCTCAACCAAACCCTAAGTTTTCTTACAGTCACTGTTTCTTTGGCATCCAGCATTTTTATAATGCTGGATAATCCTGGATATAAAATCCAAAATTTTTATAATTTTAGGAGTCTCCGTGGCGAAGTGGTCAAGCCTTTTGACTCGGGCTCCAAAGGTCGTGGGTTCGATTCCGGGCCGCATCCTTCGGTTCACGAGTTAAATTTTTCGGAGACTTCTGTGGGTCGTCGCTAGAGCTGCGGAGTTCGTGCTTTGTGCGATGCTTTCCGCGCTGCGGAAAGAGACCGAGCCATATGGGATAGAACCCGGTGCAATGAAGTCGACCCTGTCGAATTTTAAGCGACTTTTTAAAGCATTTTTATAATAGCTCGCCTTATGACATCTTTGTCAAAGCTGTCTACAATAATCTTTCTACCTACCGTTTGGTTATTGCGTGGTGGTTTAATTCCAGATTCTTGCACCCATCGACGAAATTACCGTTTACTCAAACTCAATGCATGCACTGTTCTTTTTTTCGGAATTTGTAATAGCATAAAACAGTTTCCTGCGATCAGCTTCTTGACAAAAATATGTGTACAACTTCATAGCGATTCTTTGAAGTGTATAATTTCGCATTCAATCCCATTAAAAAATATTCACACATTTCAATGTTAGCGATAAGTGGTAAGATTTAAAACAAAAGAACAACATATTAATCAGGTTTCATAAAATAACCCACATTTTTAGACACCTCTGGATAGTCCTAGTATGAACAACGCGGGGAGTTGGCATAAGGACAATCCCGTGAAAAAACGTACAATATTCAACATTGAGCGCTGATTGTCTGGCTACGCTGTAATACATTTAAAATTATGAATTTCATCTCAGACCCGTAAATTATATACCGCATATAAACAAACTTTGATATCTGCTGTAAAATCTCCAGAACAAATTTTGTTGTTGTTGGGTGGACATAATGATAAGGTTATATACTACATCTCATAATTTTCCCTCAGTTGGTTACTGAGATATGGATGTTTATAATGAGGCAAACAATTGTGAATGCACTATAGACAGGTTATGTTTATGTTTAAGCTGTGATGATCGTCAATCGAGTGTTGATTGATCTATAAAACACGGCGCTAACACCATACAGCAGAGAGCCGCGTGACGCGGTGGCTAGATCGATTGCCTGTTAGCCTGGTGGGCATGTATTCGATTCCAGATCAAGTACATTTTTATGACCTGGGCTTGCGGATCGACCAGCCTAAAATATGTACCATGAAATACTCAGGGGAGTAAAGGCATCAGCGGGATATTTACCTCATCAGCCATTGTGTAGTTCTTGTTGTTTACAAATATAAGACCACAATCATATACCCAACACGATTCGGGATGTGTAAAAGGGCCTTTATTTCTTCTTCTTCTTCTTCTTCTTCTTCTTCTTCCTCCTCCTCTTCTTCTTCTTCTTCTTTTTCTTCTTCTTCTTCTTCTTCTTCTTCTTCTTCTTCTTCTTCTTCTTCTTCTTCTTCTTCTTCTTCTTCTTCTTCTTCTTCTTCTTCTTCTTCTTATAGCCCAGTGGTTCTCAACCTTTTTTGGCCCGTGCCCCCCTTCACCATATTTTCAGAACGTCATTCCCCCCTTTTCATATTTCCTACCTAAAAATTGGGCCCGTGCCCCCCTTCACCATATTTTCAGAACGTCATTCCCCTCTTTTCGTATTTCCTACCTAAAAATCCCCCACTCCCCCACCCCCACTCTACACAGTATACGTAGTAATGGAAGCACATACTAAAACAAGTCTAGATGTCCACATAAAATATGATTTGTGTGTCTACTTACTTCATAAAACGAATTTTAGAAGGATGAGACGTACTTAACTATAAAGTATGAAGGGAAAAACAATATCAAGTAATCGGTTCTTGTATTAACACGATCTTGAAATAATGTCCATTCCCCTCCCTGGAAACCCCAAAATTCCCCCGGGGGGGGGGGGGGATTCCCCACCGGTTGAGAACCACTGTTCTAGTCCATGCCGTATGGCGATGGTCATCATGTCTTTCTACAGCCTTCTATGTCGTACTTAAACGTTAGTTACATATCCCTTGCAGGACGTCAAAGTCAACCCCATCAATGTTTGACTGTTTGCGATGTCTTAAGGGCAAGTTTATTAGTTTGCCATTGCTTTCTGAACAACCGGCACTCATACCGTTACATAGAAATCAACGCAAGGCGGTCAGCTTCCAAATCGCCTGCATCTATGTTTCGAACGCTGTATACGGGATTACGAATTTCTTTCGTAACCCCTTCACCACAGAGCAACAGTCTTTTGTACTTTCACTAATTCCTGTTATGGATATTCCCTCATGACAAACATTAGATTGTTCAGCATCTTCTCTCCTGGTTTCCCCTTGTCTGGTTTCCACCGTCAACCAACTGTCCTATTATTACAACACACTGCTGCTGTCCCATTCCAATGATATATCCAATGAATATGGACTTTCTTCATCTGATGCGAGTGACCATTTCTCTTTCTATACGCGTTATATCCGTCCATGGAGTTCTCACCAATCTTATATAATACCATATCTCTACAACTTGCTCATAATTCCTCACTAATATACTGACTGTCCATGATTTACTTCCGCTCATTAGGATTGGCTGGAGATAGATGACTCTTATACACTATTTTTCTTACCTAGATTGACCCATATATATTACTTATCATATTTTCCATCCAGTGAAATACTGCTTTTGCATTTACAATTATATTTGTAACATATGTAAAATATCCTCCATCTACTGTTATCGACGTAAATAAAACTTGATCGCTTTAACGCTTTTTAAAGAATAGATTGCTCAATGTATTGTCTCGCATATTTCGCTCCATCCTGCCAAGTACATACTGCAGAAATCACACAATATAAACTAAAGTAATAATATGAATCCTTCAAATTTAAATATACCACACACATATTCATGCAGTAATTTGAATTGTCTAGGATGGTAATTTTAAACTGATTATCATTTATTCACGCAGTAATTTGAATTTTCTACAGTGATAATAGTAAACTGACTATCATGTCTTTTTGTTTGCACAGAAAGAGATTTGTTTGCATAAAAAGAGAGGTTTTTTTTTTCAGATTCCAATTACTTGGATGTTGCATTAGGGAAGATTTGTTTTTCTTTGTAATTACGATTACTTCTGTTCTTCTGCTCTTAGACTGTCTTGTGTTTTGACTTTATGTAGAAATTATATATCATTCGATATTACATCTATCATTCAATATTACACCTATCATTCAATATTACATCTATTATTCAACATTACATCTGTCATGCGAAATTACTTCTATTATTCAATAGTACATATGTCATTCAATATTACATCTACCATTAAATATTACATCTATCATTCAATATTACATCTACCATTCAATATTACATCTACCACTCAATATTACATCTACCACTCAATACTACATCTACCATTCAATATTACATCTACCACTCAATATTACATCTAACATTCAATATTACATCTACCACTCAATAGTACATCTATCATTTAATTACATTACCCCCATATTACATCTACCATTCAATATTACATCACCAAATTTAATATTTAAACCCATCAATATTACATCTATCATTCAAATTTTCATCTACCATTTATATTACATCAAAATTTAATATTTCATCTAACCCTTCAATATTACATCTATCATTCAATATTCCTCTACCATTTAATATTACCTACCATTCAATATTACATCTACCATTCATATTACATCTACCATTCAAAATTTTCATCTACCATTCAATATTACACTACCAAAATATTACATCTACCATTCAAATTTCATCTACCATTCAATATTACATCTCCATTCAATATTTACATCTACCCTTAATATTACATCTATCATTCAATATTACATCTATCATTTAATATTACATCAATACACGTTCTTGTTATAATCCAAGCTGTAAATCTATCATTCAATATTTCATCTTTATTTAAATACATCTATCATTTAAATTAATCTACCATTCAATATTAACATCTACCACTTCAATATTACATCTACCATTCAATATTACATCTACATTCAATATTACATCTACCATTCAAAATTCATCTATCATTCAATATTACATCTATCAGTAAAACAAACTACCATTCAATTACATCTACCATTCAATTTACATCTACCATTTAATAAATCATCACAATATTACATAACATTCAATATTACATCTACATTCAAATTTCATCTATCATTTAAAATTACTCTACCATTCAATAGACTACCAAAAATTACACTACCTTCAATATTACATCTACCCTTCAATATACATCTACCATTCAATATTACATCTACCATTAATATTACATCTACAATTCAAAATACATCTATCATTTAATATTACATCTACCATTCAATATTACACTTCATTTAAGAAACTAATTTATTACACTACCATTCAATTTACATCTACCATTCATATTTCACTACCATTCAATTTACATCTATCATTCAAAAATCTAACTTCCCAAAATAATTTCTTCAATATTACACTACATAAATTACATCTACCATTTAATATTCATCTACCATTCAATATTACATCTACCATTCAATATTACACACCATTCAATATTACATCTACCATTCAATATTACATCTACCATTCAATTAAACACCATTCAAATTACATCTACCATTCAATATGCATCTATCATTCAAATTACATCTATTTTTAAGATTACATCTATCATTTAATATTACATCTACCATTCAATATTACATCTTTCCATTCAATATTACACAATTCAATATTACATCTATCATCAATATTACATCTACCATCAATATACATCTATCATTCAATATTACATCTATATTTAATATACACTACCCTAAAATTACATCTAACATTAATATTACACTACCACCAATATTACATTACCACAATATTACATCTACAACTCAAAATTTCATCTAAAAATCATATTACATCTACCATTCAAAATTACATTACCCCTCAATATTACATCTAAAATTCAAATTACATCTATCTTTATTATTACATCTACCACTCAATATTACATCTATCATTCAATATTACATCTACCCTTCATTTTTACATCTACCACTCAATATTACATCTATCATTCAATATTTCATCTATCTTTTTTATTACATCTACCACTCAATATTTCATCTAACATTCATTTAATTACCACTCAAAATTCATCTCCATTTAATATTACATCTACCCTCAATATTACATCTACCATTCAATATTACATCTACCATTTAATTACATCTACCATCAATATTACATCTACCATTCAATATTACATTACATTAATTTACATTACCATTCAATATTACATCTACATTTAAATTACATCTACAATTCAATATTCATCTACCATTCAATATTAATCTATCATTTAAAATTACATCTACCATTCAATATTACATCTATCATTCAAATTTCATCTAACATTCAATATTACACCTAACATTCAATATTACATCTATCATTCAATTTACTCTACCATTCAATATTACCTAACATTTAAAATTACACTAACATTCATATTATATCTATCATTCAAAATTTCATCTACCCTTCATATTACATCTACATTCAATATTACATCTACATCAATATTACATCTACCATTCAAAATTACATCTACCATTCAATATTTAAACTATCATTCAATATTACATCTACCATTCAATATTACATCTACCATTCAATATTACATCTATCATTCAAAATTACATCTATCATTCAATATTACATCTATCATTCAATATTACTCTATCATTCATATTACACCTAACATTCAATATTACATCTATCATTCATATTACATCTATCATTCATATTACATCTACCATTCAAAATTACATCTACCATTCAATATTACATCTAACATTCATATTACTCTAACATTCAATATTACATCTAACATTCAATATTACATCTAACATTCAATATTACATCTACATTTAATATTCTCTAACATTCAATATTACATCTACCATTCAATATTACATCTAACATTCAATATTACATCTATCATTCAATTATCTACATCTAACATTCAATATTACATCAACATTCAATATACATCTAACATTCATTATTACATCTACCATTCAATATTACATCTATCATTCAATATTACATCTAACATTCAATATTACATCTAACATTCAATATTACATCTACCATTCAATATTACATCTATCATTCAATATTACATCTACCATTCAATATTACATCTAACATTCAATATTACATCTACCATTCATATTACATCTATCATTCAATATTACATCTACCATTCAATATTACATCTAGCATTCAATATTACATCTAAACATTCAATATTACATCTACATTCAATATTACATCTAACATTCATATTACATCTATACATTCAATATTACATACTACATTCAATATTACATCTATCATTCAATATTACAATCTATACATTCAATAGTTACATCTACCATTCAATATTACATCTAATCATTCAATATTACATCTACCATTCAATATTACATCTAACATTCAATATTACATTTTACCATTCAATATTACATCTAACATTCAATATTACATCTAAATTCAAAATTACATCTACCCTTCAATATTACATCTACCATTCAATAACATCTACCATTCAATATTTCTCTACCATTCAATATTACTCTCCATTCAAAATTACATCTACCCTTCAATATTACATTACCATTTAAAATTTTAAACTACCATTCAATATTACATCTACCATTCAATATACATCTATCATTTAAAATTAATCTACCATTAATATTACATCTATCATTCAATATTACATCATCATTCATATTTTCATCAAAACACGTCTTCTTGTTATAACCCAAACTGTATTAATCTATCTTCATTACATCTATCATTTAAGATTACATCTATCTTTAATATTAATCTACCATTCAATATTACATCTACCATTAATATTACATCTATCATTCAAAATTACATCTATCATTCAATATGACATCTACCCATTCAATATTACATCTACCATTCAATATTACATCTATCATTCAATATTACATCAATACACGTCTTCTGTTATAATCCAAGCTGTAATTACATCTATCATTCAATATTACATCTACCATTCAATATTACATCTATCATTCAATATTACATCTACCATTCAATTTACATCTATCATATTACATCTATCCATTCAATATTACATCACTACCGGCTTCTTGTTATAATCAGCTATTACATCTATCATTCAATATTACATCTATCATTAATATTACATCTATCATTCATATTACATCTACCATTCAATATTACATCTATCATTCAATATTACATCTATCATTCAATATTACATCCTAACATTCAATGTTACATCTAACAATTCAATATTACATCTATCATTCAAATATTACATCTACCATTCAAATTACATCTACCATTCAATATTACATCTACCATTCAATATTACATCTATCATTCAATATTACATCTACCATTCAATATTACATCTACCATTCAAAATTACATCTACATTCAAAATTACATCTACCATTCATATTACATCTACCATTAATATTACATCTATCATTTAATATTACATCTATCATTCAATATTACATCTCCTCAAAATTACATCTACCATTCAATATTACATCTACCATTCAATATTACATCTAACATTCAATATTACATCTAACATTCAATATTACATCTACCATTCAATATTACATCTACCATTCAATATTACATCTATCATTCAATATTACATCTATCATTCAATATTACATCTACCATTCAATATTACATCTAACATTCAATATTACATCTAACATTCAATATTACAATCTAACATTCAATATTACATCTAACATTCAATATTACATCTACCATTCAATATTACATCTATCATTCAATATTACATCTATCATTCAATATTACATCTAACATTCAATATTACATCTAACATTCAATATTACATCTACCATTCAATATTACATCTACCATTTAATATTAACTAATCTACCATTCAATATTACATCTAACATTCAATATTACATCTACCATTTCACTATTTACATCTACCATTCATATTACATTTACC
This sequence comes from Cepaea nemoralis, assembly GCA_014155875.1. Classification (NCBI taxonomy): domain Eukaryota; kingdom Metazoa; phylum Mollusca; class Gastropoda; order Stylommatophora; family Helicidae; genus Cepaea; species Cepaea nemoralis. The sequence goes on from JACEFZ010021523.1 coordinate 17,183, forward strand.
ATTCAATATTTACATCTTACCATTCAATAATTACCTTAAACATTCAATATTAATCTACATTCCAATTATTACATCTACCATTCAATATTACATCTTACCATGCCATATTACATCTACCATTTCAATTATACATCTACCATTACACTATACATCTATCATTCAATATTACATCTACCATTCCATATTACATCTAACATTTCATATTACATCTACCACTCAATATTACATCCCTATCCATTCAATATTACATCTACCATTCAATATTAACAGTAACATTTAATATCCATTCTAATACTTCAATACATACCATTCAATATTACATTTACCATTCAAATATTACATCTAACATTCAATATTACATCTAACATTCAATATTTACATTACCATTCAATATACATCTACCATTCAATATTACATCTACCATTCAATATACATCTACCATTCATATTACATCTACCATTCAATATTACATCTAACATTCAATATTACATCTACCATTCAATATTACATCTAACATTAATATTACATCTACCACAATTACATCTACCATTCAATATTACATCTACCATTCAATATTACATCTACCATTCAATATTACATCTACCATTCAATATTACATTACCATTCAATATTACATCTACATTCAATATTACATCTACATTCAATATTACATCTACCATTCAATATTACATCTACCATTCAATATTACATCTACCATTCAATATTACATCTACCATTCAATATTACATCTACCATTCAATATTACATCTACAATTCAATATTACATCTACCATTCAATATTACATCTACATTCAATATTACATCTACCATTCAATATTACATCTACCATTCAATATTACATCTACCATTAATATTACATACCATTCAATATTACATCTACATTCAATATTACATCTACCATTCAATATTACATCTATAATTCACTGTTACATCTATCATTAATATTACATCTACCATTCAATATTACATCTACCATTCAATATTACATCTAACATTCAATATTACATCTACCATTCAATATTACATCTACCATTCAATATTACATCTACCATTCAATATTACATCTACCATTCAATATTACATCTACCATTCAATATTACATCTAACATTCAATATTACATCTACCATTCAATATTACATCTACCATTCAATATTACATCTAACATTCAATATTACATCTACCATTCAATATTACATCTAACATTCAATATTACATCTACCATTCAATATTACATCTACCATTCAATATACATCTACATTCAATATTACATTACCATTCAATATTACATCTACATTCAATATACATCTAACCTATCAATATTACATCTACCATTCAATATTACATCTACCATTCAATATACATTACCATTCAATATACATCTACCATTCAATATTACATCTACATTCAATATTACATCTACCATTCAATATTACATCTACCATTCAATATTACATCTAAATCAATATTACATTTACCAGTCAATATTACATCTACCATTCAATATTACATTTACCATTCAATATTACATCTACCATTCAATATTACATCTACCATTCAATATTACATCTATCATTCAATATTACATCTACCATTCAATATTACATCTAACATTCAATATTACATTTACCACTCAATATTACATCTACCATTCAATATTACATCTACCACTCAATATTACATCTACCATTCAATATTACATCTACCATTCAATATTACATCTACCATTCAATATTACATCTAACAGTCAATATTACATTTACCATTCAATATTACATCTAACATTCAATATTACATCTAACATTCAATATTACATCTACCATTCAATATTACATCTACCATTCAATATTACATCTACCATTCAATATTACATCTACCATTCAATATTACATCTACCACTCAATATTACATCTAACATTCAATATTACATCTACCATTCAATATTACATCTAACATTCAATATTACATCTATCATTCAATATTACATCAATACACGTCTTCTTGTTATAATCCAAGCTGTATTACATCTATCATTCAATATTACATCTATCATTTAATATTACATCTATCATTCAATATTACATGTACCATTCAAAATTACATCAATATTCAATATTACATCTATCATTCAATATTACATCAATACACGTCTTCTTGTTATAATCCAAGCTGTGTGGTGTTGGTGATCATGTCTGTCCACCGCCTTCCGTCTCTTGAACTACCAATCATTTTTGATACTGATGTCCCTCCATCCCATGTTGTCGAACTCTCCAGCATCTTTTCTCTTGGTCTCCCCGTGCTTCTCTTCACTTTTAACTCTTCTCGTTGTCACGATGTGCTCCAACTTTCACCTCCTCATGACGTGTTCAAAGAATGAGGATTGTCCTCTTCTGAAGCAAGATCTCTCTTTTTGAGTCAGTCTCTGCCAAGATATCTTCATTGTGCTTGTTATCCCTTCATGATGTTCTCACCATTCTTCTAAAACAAAACAGCATGAAGGTCAGCATAACCGAGAGGATAAAAGCTTTTCTCTTAAACTTCCGGTGTGCTGATTCCAAGCTAGCAGGTTCAACCCCTACACCGGTCAATTGGACTAAAGTATTGACTTCTTGTCCTTGGCTTGGCAACGTCAATTACAAGTACCTGAGAAGTCGGGGTGGGTTCGTCTGATGACGAGGGACACTGATAATAAAGAAAGCTAATTGTCAGAGCCTAAGTGTGCAGCAACATCGTTACGGCACCCGGCGGACAAGAGTTGTCGGCTGGCGAGATTCTTACCTGACACGCGACCAGCACTGACGACAGACGCACGCAAAGCCACGTGACCCCACGAGAGGCAGTGGACAGTGTGTGTGTTAATCGGAGACCAAGCTGGGACTGGACAACTGAACGGACGTGTGTGTCGAGAGCAAGGCGTTTGTGTGAATCTCCGTGGTTGTGAGCTGAACGACTGATATCTTGAGCGCCAGACCTATGAGCTGTAATGTGGTTGTGAGTTATATGTTGTACATTGCTGTAATTATCGTTATGTATTTAATGTGGCAATAAATCCATAGAACTTGTGTTGCTGTGTCTTACGTCGAATCACGTTGTACTTGTACTGTCTCACATGTGTTAGCCAACGAGCCTAATAGAAGATCCTGACATGTGTGGACGTGGGTTGCTCGTCTTTATTTAAGAACCTAATATATTTAGACGTGTGTTGTTCATCTTTGTGATTTAAAACTATAATTCTTGTACTTGTAAAATTTGTCAAGGTTATAGTGATGTACATGTGATCGGAAAAGTCTCAGTGTGATCCATTACTACATTGTCTAAATATGTTTAATATCATTAATAAATGTACAGTACATATTGTTTGATCCTGTAAACGTGTTAAACATTTGTGATTTTGCCACCATTTTGACCTTGTCGCCATCTTGTAAACTTGATGTCTTTGTCCTTACTGAATGTCATCTTGATGTAAGTGATGTGTCATCAATGTTATTGAGTGTTCAAATACAGATAGATTGTCTTTGTTTATTGAGTTTGTGGAACGCAAAGAGTTTTGGAAAGAGTGTAACTTCTGTTGAAAGAAACACTGTTGACGACAAATTTACGACATACAATTATACTCAACGCCATCCAAACCAAATCAACACTTAGTGACTTACAGGCACACACCAACAAACACACGCTAACTTATTTCTCTCCAAAAACAAAGCAGGTTTTTTGCGTACCATCCATAACCCTGCCGTAGAGGTCATTTGTGGTTCCGAAGTACGACCTTACCGTTTTCTAGCCCGATTGCCCAACCATTCGTCACCATATCCAAGGGCACTTGAGTATATTTTTCTTCACTTTAACTTTACGTATGCATTAGTGGGCACGCATCGTATAGTCAAATCAATTGTAAGTTGTTTTTCTACTAACCATTTACAACATATTTTGTGTGATTGATATTCATTGACGTATTTTCTCCATCATGTCGTCATTATTTGATTTCATCGATATGGGTTTGAAATTAAAGTTAGAAGGTGATGAATTAACAAAATGGAGTGAAAAGAAATACGCTGAGTACTGTGAACGCGAAGATAGAGCAGCAGAACGAGCTGCCAAGCAAGCAGAGGCAGAAACAGCCTTGAAACATGCAGAAATGGCTGCAAAACAAGCTGAAGCAGAAACAGCCTTGAAACATGCAGAAATGGCTGCAAAACAAGCTGAAGCAGAAACAGCCTTGAAACAGGCAGAAATTGAAAAAGCTGCCAAGCAAGTAGAGGCAGAAACAGCTCTAAAGCAAGCTGAGATAGACAGTGAACTTAAGAAAGCAGAAATAGCAGCCCAGAGTAAAAGGGAAGAACTAGAATTACAGTTGAAAATGAAACAACTTGACACTGAGACTGCAATGAATAAAGAGTCGAAGAAATCTGAAAGACTGGAAAAAGAAAACCAGTATAAGAAGTACCAAGGTATCGTTCGTAACTATACCTCGGGTGACTGCATAGCAGCCTTTACCCAAAATTTTGAGACATTAATGGAACATTACCAAGTTCCACTTTCAGAATGGAATATTTTATATATGAGGAGTCTATCTGGGGAACCTCTGAAAGTCATTGAAACCATCCCCAAAGACCTCAGAAAAGAATACCATTACATCAAATCTAAAATAATGGCACATTTCATGTTAGATGAAGCAGGGTACAGAGAACAGTTCAGTAAACTGAGTCCAAAATCAACTCAAACGTTCTCTGACTACCTCTGTTTAGTCCGAGACATTTTCAGCAAATGGACTTCATCAGCCAAAATTAACAAAAATTATGATAAATTAGAAGATCTCATTATTCGAGATAAAGTTATTTCTTCTATCCCACCATCTTTTCTAAGTTCTTGCAGGAGAATGAATGCACAAGTGTGGAAGAAATGGAAAAACGTGGGTCGGCCTATTATACGGCAAATAAACAGTGTTTTGCCACTGAAGCTACTGACAGTAACTGGTAGCAGCAGCCAACTATGAGAACAACTATAGTAGGCAAAAACCACACAGGCCTACCTCTGATAGAGTTAGACAATGCACTCACTGTAAATTGTCTCACCATTTGAACGAGATGTGCGATAAAAACCCAGCGTACCCAACATACTTGCAAAATATGGTAAACAGACAAGACATAGAACGTAGATCGTTCAAAAGTGCACGTAAATGTTTTCTCTGCAAGGCTTACGGTCACTATCGTATGGATTGTAGGGGCAGGCATATGACCAACAAAGCCAATGCCGCCTTGTTCGATAGCTCAACGTCAGAAGACGAAAATCCAGAAAAACATCCTGTACATGCAGCACAGGCTTGTGATGTATTTAGTGCCAACAAATGCACTGTCTGTAATACCTTCAATGAAAATGGTACCTTAACATGCGGGCATGCCGTCCCTATTGCCAATGAGGAAGCTAACTTGGCAATAGACTCAAAATGCAGTTCAGCAAAGAACGTAAGAAAAGTGAACATCACAGACATGAAGACAACACCAGACTGTGTACCATATTGTAATAATGTTGTTAACATCACTCAACCTCATTCTTTATATAAAGAGGTCAATGCTCAACAAGAAAGTGAGGAATTGAACAAAACCTCAAAACTGTCATTAGGAAAATTAACATTCCATAAAGGTTACATCAATGACACAGTATGCACATGTGTACGCGACACAGGGTCCTGTCTTATCGGTCTTCGAAAGACCTTAGCTGATCCTAAAGACTACCTAGATGAGTACATCCATTGCAAAACTGTTTCAGGGACAGTAGAGAAATATCCCATGGCATGGGCCAATATAAAATCACCTTTCTTATCAGGCAGAGTAACTTGTGCTTTATTAGACAATCCATGTTGTGATTTATTAATTGGAAATGTATTAAATGTGACAGATTACATAGAGTCCAAACCTCACACAAGGCAAAAAGTTAACACCACAACAAATACTGCCTTAACTACCCCACTCATCATACAACAACATGATGAACAGACCAAGATACCACACCATACCAACGTGATTACCATCTCAGAACAAGAAGAAACAGAAACTGGTGTGTATCAGCACAGAGAAAAAGGTGCAGAAAACAAACAGTTCACAACAGCGTGGAAAGATCACAAATCATCATGGTATATACTATACCTCCTATACTCTCTGTTAACTACAGACATAACCAAGTGCACACAGTGGATATTTATACTTGCACTACTGATTGTAAATACAAAACAAATGTCTTCACAAACAGTTATATTTCCACATCATCATGACACAACACAGATGATATTACTCATGACAAACCAGCAGACTTTGTTACTTATGTCATTACTGTTGAACCAAATTTTGTTACTGCCACTCATAAGCTCTATGTTAAATCAACGCATACGAATACCTATGCTGAACAATGTAAAACATCAGTCGGTGGAATTACTGACAAAAATCAGCAACAAATTACCCTACATATTTTGGAAAATATACACAAATTGCAAAAGATCATACAAACAGGCACGATTACATTTCACAACTATACATGGTGTATTATTATTGTTTGAACTATTGAATGTATACACACATATACGAGTGCAGGTGTGGAGATAGCACTCAAAATGATCTCAACATGAAATTTGAAAATCCTTTTTGGAAGATTTTAACACGTAACCCACTTTAAATCCTTAGACCCAGTAACTCCAGACTTGCCTTGTCTGCTATACGACTCCACCTATCTGACATTCCTAATATCATTCACTATATTGACGACATCTGTGTCCATACAGAGACAACGACGGAACTATAACATTGACACCTGGACAGGACGTTCTACTACGACTACCTAGTATCAGACAGCACGGACTGACAGTGAAGCCTTCAAAGGTGAGCATGGCTTACCAAGAGATATCATTTTTGGGGTACAGAATATCCAATGGCTTTGTCATGACAGACAACAAAATTGTCTCCAAAATTCTAAAACTGTCACTTCCAACAAATAAGAAACAAGTCCGCAGTTTGTTGGGACTTATTAATTATTATAGAAACTTTATTCCTGATTTTTCAGAACTGATTGAGGTTTTTTCGAACTTACTAACCAAGAATAAACCCGAAAAAGTTGTAAACGATGAATGCCTACGAAATGCATTTGATAAAGTTTTGGCACACTTTTCTGATAAGAATACACCTAATCTCATCCTTAAATTGCCCAACATTCGTTTACCTTTCAGATTGAGAACAGATGCTAGCTCCATTGCGATCGGTGCAGTCCTATTGCAGGAATACAACGGCATCCTGCATCCCGTTTGTTTTCTATCAAGAAAACTAAGACCCCGAGAGCGGGCCTGGTCCATTCCGCAGTTAGAGGCATTGGCCTTAGTAGAAAGTGTAACAAAGCTGTCCAGATATCTTCTAGGACGTCACTTTATCATCGAAACTGACAACAGTCCATTAAGGTATATCAATTCCACAGTACCATCAAATAACATGATTGCTCGCTGGTCCTTGAAGCTTCAGAATTTCAGTTTTGAAGTTCGCCATATTCCCGGCAGAATGAATACAATCGCCGACCTTTTGTCCCGTTGTCCGACAGACCCAGTAAGCAATGTCTGAGTGCACTGTGTAATATTACACTCAGCCCAACACAGCCACCAATGAGTGAATTTTTTTTCCATTCACCTACTGTGTAAGGTCAATAATCAAAATTGTGATACGGTTTGGAGACCGACATGTATAATATACTTATTTTAATCAAGTCATGTAATGAGTGTAGTATAATTGTGTAGTGTGTGTTAGAATGAGAACGATATTAATTGTATATAGACACCAACAACAGTGTCACAAACGCTTAACCAATTATCAAAAGCGAACTTTACCATTGTGACATTTGTGGGTGATTTTTTTTCACCGTGATATTTTAACATGGGCAAATGTGGACCGAACATTGACTCCTACATCACCTCGTTCGACGTGTGAACACATCGGAAATAAGAACATTCCATCATAATCCGTTGTCATACTATAACATCAGACACGAACTGTGAGAACATTCTACTATCCGTTCCGAAATAAAACCGGATCATTTGTGTTCAGAAAATGTAACATCAACCAAATTTTTCGTTTCGTGTGCATTTCCGGTATAATTTAAAAAGTATAACATAATTAGCAGACTATGTACAAATTTCCAAAAATTTATGACACTTGTAAAATCCTTTCGAATCTATAAAATATAATATACCAATTGGGTACTTATTTATTTTGATTAGTGTAATCTTAGAATCATATCTTGATTAATGTATTCATATTACCGACTTTTTCTCGTTAATATGAAGAAACGTCAAGCAATGACGCTAAGAAATTAAATAATTATTGTAATGTATGGAATTTCTTAAATGTCAAAATTACTTCCCTTGCATTTGTGAATTACATCAAGGGCCATAATTTGAAACATATTCATTAATGTGTATTGTATAGATAGGCATTTTGTTGCTCAAATGTTTGGCACAGCAGGTAGGCGTCCACCAAGCATGTCATAGAGCTGCCAACATTGCAAACCAACATAAGAGCTCCTGACCAAATGAGGGCAGAGTTTAAGTGTTTAATACGACTAATACAAAGCCGTATTTCAGTCTGGCTAGATGGTTGTTGCAAAACAATCATATTATTACTTTTTTTTCAAATAGCTGGGAGGTAGATGCGTGAAGCTGGTGCTACTGATCTGACTGGGTATTATTGCAATGAAGGTAACCAGGCATCAGGGGGATGAAACCTGAATTGTGTTAAAAATTGTACTTCATTTGTCATGTCAATACAACTTACATTTTTTGTGTATATATTTCTATGCCTTATATGTATTTTCATGCATAACACTGGGAAAGAGTAGTCTCTGACATGAAATTAACACTACCCCAGTATATACATACATCATGAATGAAAGATGGCATCTTTCATTGAAGTACCCGGGGAGAATGTCAGAGCCTAAGTGTGCAGCAACATCGTTACGGCACCCGGCGAACAAGAGTTGTCGGCTGGCGAGATTCTTACCTGACACGCGACCAGCACTGACGACAGACGCACGCAAAGCCACGTGACCCCACGAGAGGCAGTGGACAGTGTGTGTGTTAATCGGAGACCAAGCTGGGACTGGACAACTGAACGGACGTGTGTGTCGAGAGCAAGGCGTTTGTGTGAATCTCCGTGGTTGTGAGCTGAACGACTGATATCTTGAGCGCCAGACCTATGAGCTGTAATGTGGTTGTGAGTTATATGTTGTACATTGCTGTAATTATCGTTATGTATTTAATGTGGCAATAAATCCATAGAACTTGTGTTGCTGTGTCTTACGTCGAATCACGTTGTACTTGTACTGTCTCACATGTGTTAGCCAACGAGCCTAATAGAAGATCCTGACACTAATGCATACACAAAAACCAGTCCAGTGCACTAAAATTAGTAGCATGTGTATGGACTACGCTTGAGTTCAAAGCGAACATAAAAAATATATCTTCATTGTCCTTTTTATCCGTCATTGTGTTCTCACCACTCTCCTAAAACAAAACATCATCTCCGCAGTTTCCACATAATTCCTCACTAATCCACTAATTGTCCATGATTCGCTTCCCATAAACATCAAGGCGTGTTAAAGACTTCTTTTATGTTTATTTTTTTTTTATGTACATGACATACGGAGCCGCGGTGGTGTAGTGGCTAGATACTCGCCTACCGCCCCGGTGCTTATGGGTTCAGTCCCCATTCGAATTTTAAAAATTGACCTCAAGTTGACCCAGTCTATGATGATAGGTACCTGGAAGTAGATTGGGAAATACATGCGGCTGGCTTGATACTGACTGCATCAATATCAGAGTGTCGGTTGATTTATACAAATATGATTGTTTTATACGAAGATGGTTGTTTTATACATATGTGATTGATGTATACATATATGATTGATGTATACAAATATGATCGATTTATACAAATTTGGTTTTTTTTCCGCGTTTCCATCATGTTTCAGGATATTGCGGTCAACACCAGCATCTTTCAGCTGTATGTTGATTCCTAGGCTAGATTACGCTCATCAGCACGCCACGACTTTCTGAGCGACCAGCTCCTTGCTCTCATAAGTCACTGGCGCGACTCGAACCACTTCTAATTCTCGTGCGCTCACGTCAACCACGAGAGTATTCGGGGTTACGGAGAAAGCTGCTAACTCCTCGGCCAGGGAGACCGGCATACAAATATGATTGATTTATACAAATATGTTTGATTTATACAAATATGCTTGATTTGTACAAATACGATTGATTTATACAAATATGGTTGACTTATACAGATATGGGTCCAGCATCAAATGCCCAATACAACTAGTCCAATGTTTGCATACATTAAACAGGGGAGACGTTGTGGCGCAGTGTCTATCACTCTTACCTGCTGGCACTGTTGTCGTGTGTTCAAATGCCTATCGACTGGGATTTGTAAACATTGTCCTAGGGTTCCAAGCCTAAAAGCCAGCCTCCGGGAAGGTTAACCCGGTCAACAAATGCCCGCAGAAGTCGGATGTGTCGAGGCATCCTGTTGTCCAACATCAGTGTATGTCATACAAGACCTGAGGTTTGCGTGAGTATCCGTTGTCCCATGTCTGGCTTATTGGTGTGCAGACTGGTGGTTCCTCGCCATACAGGCAGACACTCTCCGACGTCGGAGGAGTCCAAGTTTTGTATTCACCCTCTGTAAAGTTCGTGCAACATAATAGGTCAATACAAAACTTGGACCGGCAATAAAATACGCCCTGTAGCAACATAAACCCAACAGACATGAAGGTGCTAAGAGGCTACTTTACCACTTTATCTTACCTTTCACAGACATGCAAGAACGCAGTGCGGCCGACTAGTCAGAAATTAGGAGGGCTAATAATTAATCATAATGACGTGAAACTACCAAACGACTTCCCGATGTATTCGGACCGGCTAACCTCATATTGATTTTACTGCATGTAATAACCTAATTCTTTGCCACTCTGTATGATGCTAATAGGTTGACGAGCAAGGAAACCGTTCACTTGATTAATTCTTCATGAGAGAGGCAAGCGTCTCGCGGTCAATATTTCTCAGCGTTCATAGCGGGGTAATTTCTGTTGCAAATTTTTGTTTCGCTTTGCTCTTTTTATAAATTCTTAATATCCCATTTATCATCACTGACAATGTCAATATATGTTTAAAAATTATGAACGGACGAAGGAACGAACTTTCTTTTCATAGGGATCGAGGTAAGCATGGCCTAATGGATAGAGCGCTCGTTCTTGAACATCCGGTGTGCTGATGCTGAGGTAGGTGGGTTCAACAACTGAACCGGTCAGTTGGACTAAAGTGTTGACTTCTCGTCCTTGACTGGGGGAGTAAAGTACAAGTACTTATGAAGTCGGAGTGGGTTCGCCTGATGGCAAGGGATACTGGTAATAGGGGAGGCTAATCCACACGCAAAATGCAGTCTAGTGCTATTTGAAGTAGCGTATATGGCCTACGCTTGAGTTCAAAGCGAGTCAGCGCCCAAAATACATTTTCAAAGGGTTAAAAATTTGGCCTACGGGATACCATTCATCCTCTGCTCCTTCCATGATTAGGGTTACGTGAAACCATGCTGTGCAGGTGGTGGATGAAGTTGAAGAGCAGCCGACAGATAGTTGTTGGTCATGGTTACCAACTTCACGACGGTAGGCATAAGATTTCTTTTTGAAGACAATGACGACGGTTAGAGATTAGTATAAATACTAGTTGGTTGGTTGGTTGGCTGGCTGGCTGGCTGGCTGGCTGGTTGTTGGTTGGTTGGTTGGTTGATTGGTTGGTTAGTTAGTTAGTCGCGGTTCCAACCTCACGGCAATGGATCGTCCCCATTATGTTCCGTTCCTGTGCCAGTGAATATCACACAAAATGCTCCCCACTGTCAAATGTGAAAAGTAGAACAGGCAGGAGTCTCGGCAATCCAACAGCCCGCACAGGTACACTGTGCAAAATGCCGCCTCCAGAATGACAACACAAAAGTCCTCCATGAAAAATACAGTTCATACAGTCACCAGAAAGACTTCATTGACCCGGGTTTTATCCCACATGGTTCGGTCTCTTTCCGCAGGGTGACCCACCGAAAGCGCCGCACAAAGCGGTGACTGCTAAGAAGAAAAGCTATGGCAAACTACTTTCTACACAGATACCCAGAAAATGACTTTTCTTCAATTCATAGAATATCAGAGAAACGTCGTAAATGGGTGTTCCATAGGAGCAGCCTCGGCTGGTGATCCACTACTCTGGTGATCTTGTGAGACGGCGAAATATAAACTCAGACGCTAGTCGGCATGGCACGTGATGATATTTATGACTTATGTCCTTATTGTCTATCTGTTTCCACTAATTATTTCATTTATACATCACTTATTAGATAATGTTAAGCAACAACAACAATATAGACCAGTGGTTCCCAAGCTTTTCAAGCAGAGGGCCATATCTACTATTTTCGGTAGTTAAGCGGGCCACAACGTTATAAACTTATACAAGTTGTGCAATATCATTCTTACCTTTCTTAACTTTCGTCAACAAAATTTTAAAACTTTTAAGGCAGTCAGTGTCAGTACTACATTGCTGTCATTTTTTGGTTTGAAATCAAAAGTTCATTTAACAATAAATTTTAAATCAGTTTCGAAAACCTGCTAATAATGTAATTAATTTACAATTGTAACTGTTCTTCATAACCAGTTACTTAAGTTCAGATGCCAGTTAATCAATGTCTGGGCACAAATCTGTCGTTCCCAATGTCATAAGCGCAGCTAGGCTAGTTTCGATGAGTCTGGAACGTTGCTTGTTTTTTTATAACGGTCATTGCGGAAAATGACTGCTCGCATCTGTAAGTCGAACCAAAAAGACAAATGTATCTTTGGGCGAATGAACGGAAGTGTTGAAATTGTTCGACAGGCAATAGTCGCCAGAATGAAATCATATGATCAGCTGAAGGTGAAGCAGGCAGGTGGAGAAATTTACATCTCAGTGCAGAATTGCATTTCAAATCAATTATTTCGTGCTGAATGTTTTGCTTTAATTGACAGAGCTTGGCATCAGGAAATATGAACGGATGTATGAAGAGGGCAACATTATCTTCCTCAATTGTGAAGTCTTGAAATCTCAACTGAAAGATATCCAGAAGACTTTCAATTTTAGTTTGTACTGTAACAAGTCGTATTTCTTTTCCACCTTTAGTAACGCTCACGAAGTAGGCTACATGTGCTACCGGCTCAGCACCTTACCTCCATGCAGCAGAGAGCGAGTAACGGTCTGGCTCTCTCATCCGGGGATCCCACTTATTCCCCGGATGAGAGCCTTCGAACAGGTATCAGGACCAAGCATTAGAAAGCTTAGCATCTCACCACCATTTTTCAGTGGGTGAGTATCGTCCCGGCTCTCACATCCGGGGGATGTTGACTTAGAGGCGTTCAGTCGTATCCCTCAGCGGAGAAACTTAGAGTATGTGTTCTGACCAAGAGTTAGTGGCATCGTGCGCCTGATTCGGTATGTGACTGCCTATCCTCAGTCTACCTTGCAGAGCAGCAGGTTGTGTCTCTCTTGTTCTGGTCCCTATCCCAAGGCCTGTCCGACATGTAGTTGTGCTTTCGTCGGAAGAGCTCTTGGGATCATTGGGACACGCAAGCTTCTCTAGCATGTCAAGGTGGAGACACTTCAGAGAGGGTCAATGGATTCATCCACTGCCAATGAAAAACAAAATTTACAATTTTTGATATATGCTGCTACTTGACGATGAACATCGTTGGCTAATTCTTCAACTAGCCTGGCCATAGTATTATTAGACAAAGAAATCTGATCAAATTTTGTTTCACACTTTTTATCGCCAAGCATTCTAGCAGCAATTTTAAAGGAAAGCTTGATTATTTCTTCTGCATTGGTGAACTACTTCTTTGTTGCGAGCCAACAGAAGAGCGACTTCTTACGACGCAACAACAGCACTCTTGCTCTGTTCGCTAGCCTTGGTGAAAAATGACTGCTGCCTGGTCAGAGAACTTTCTCTATGAAATCTTTTCTTAACTCCGAATTGATCGGATAATGAGCATTTATGTCTGAATGTGTGATCGTGAAGTGTCGTTCCAGATTAAATGTTTTTGTAACAGAAATACAAAATCCGCAGATTAAGCAAACTGGTTTACCACTACGGCCAATTTTCATAGAATTCACAAGCAACATCTTCATATTTTCGCTTTCTACCATTGTTTGATTTTAGATTTTCCACACTCATGTTTATAGGCTTTAATGGTAAAATTTTAATTTGAAAAAAAAAATCTAATTTCAAGACAATACTACAGACTCTGCTAAACAGTTGTAACAGACGACAACATGGCGTCTTGCGCACTTTGACTGGTCGACAAGGCTGGGATATGGGAACTTCATAACGTTTCGTTGTGAACTGAACAGGCACATTCGATAATATCTAAGCATAACAACCACGAGCAGAGAGAATTATCGCACGCTGACGGTGTGCTCCAAGTGCATTTTAAAAAAAAATTATTAAAATATATTATATGAAACAACGAGGTCTCGCGTGCCACTTTCTTACAGCTGGCGGGCCCCAAGTGGCCCGTGGGCCGTGGTTTGGGAACCTCTGATATATACACTGTAACGCATTGGAACATGCACAATATTCTTAATCATGTCAACATTAATTACTACTTGTTTGAATTTAAGGTATTTGTAGTCGGGCTAGCTGGAAATATCTTATGGCGAGGGTGTATAATGTATTTGGGTCATCATCATCAAGTGCCATGCCAGTTGGCGTAGGTGTTCATGATTCTCCATAGATCTCGGTCTTGGGTTTTCTGGATCAACTCTGCTGATGATATTCTTCCATTCTACCGTCTCGATCCATCCCGCATCATTTCTCTTGGTTTACCTCTGTCTCTCTTCCACTTGATCTTTCCAGTTATCACGATGTTCTCCAATGGTCGCTAGCTTTGAATTCAAACGTAGTCCATATACACTACTTCAGTAGCACTGGACTGAATTTTGCGTGTGGATTTGTTTCCCCTATTACCAGTGTCACTCACCATCAGGCGAAACCACTCCAGCTTCAGAGGTACTTGTAATTTACGTCCCCAAGTCAAGGACGAGAAGTCAACATTTCAGTCATACTGACCGGTGTAAGGGTTGAACCACTTACCTCGGTATCATCTCACCGGATGTTCAAGACCACGCGTTCTTATCCATTCGGCCACGCTGACCTCCGGTCTGTGCTATGATAGCGCCATGACATTTTATAGGCCTGGATGCACGGGAAAATAGGGCGTCTGTCTTTCCCTCGCTTTAGCAGACGAAAAGCCTAGGCGTTGAACCAGTGCTCGTGATATTACTGGCGCAATTCGATATAAACTACTCTAGCACGCCCGCTGTATTATCTCTGACACATACATGAAATCAGGCGCAGGTAAATAAATCAAGCACTGGAGGAAAGTCTAGAGAATTATGTTTACAATTACAATGGGAAACACAAGGTTAATGAGACTAAAATATTAAACAAAGGACACGATAACTCCATTGGTGAAACCTTACTTCAAGCGGCGAAGGAATACAACTATTTATGTAGCAATGTAAACAAAGATGGGGAAACCTTACTTCAAGTGGAGAAGGAATACAACTATTTATGTAGCAATGTAAACAAAGATGGGGAAACCTTACTTCAAGCGGCGAAAGAAAACAGCTATTCAGGTAGCAACGTAGGCAAAGATGAGAAAACGATACATACTTCAAGAGGCAAAAGAATATAGTTATTTACGTAGAAATGTTGACAAAAATGGGGAAACAAGCAGACATATTTAAAAACAAGAATATAAAAGCCAAGGAAAGCTTTCAGAGCACGAGAAAATATGTGGAAGTTCCCAGAAATAAAAGTTAGCACCAAACTGTGAATATGTGACTTTAATCACTCTAAATGTTAAAGCGGTACTTGTATACGGAGGAGACACATGGACGGCTACTAAAAACAAATAGTTAGTTGCATATCCTTTACAGGACCTCGCAGTCGACCTCAGCATTTTAAATTTTTATTTGGTATGTTGTTTGTGATTTCTTGCCAAGTTTACGTTCAGTAGTTTGCCACTGCTGTCTGAACCACCAGCACTCATACCATTGTATGAAATACCAACGCAAGGTGATCTGCTGCCAAATCGACCGCAGCTGTGTTTTGAACGCGGTATGCGGGATTACGAATTGCGTCTTTAACACCTTCGCTATGGAGTGACTAAAACGGTTACTACCAAACTACAATCATTCATTAACTGGTGACGTACAGAACAGGACAAAATTGGAATCAACAATGTAAGACTCATGAAGAGAACTAAGCAAATTCTAGTGAATCCAGAGATGTGAAAAATGTAAGACTCATGGAGAGAACTAAGCAAATTCTAGTGAATTCAGAGATGTGAAAAAGATAGCGACGCTAGAAAGAATTACACTGAAGGAAATCTGATGATAAATAACTAGACAGTCCCCAGTATGGAAAACATAGAGTTAGTTACATATCTTTTACAGGACGTCGCAGTCAACTCCAGCATTTTTTTTTTTTGGACAGTTTTTAATTTGTGGCAAGTATACGTTCAGTAGTATGCCATTGCTTTCTGAACAATCGGCGCCCATACCATTGCATGGAAACCAAATGTCTGCTTTATAGCATAAGGCGAAAGAAACAGTGAAAACATAAAAACGCCACGGAGAAGAGAATTTAAACACGGGGATGATTAATATGGCGAAAACTGCAAGAGAGAGCAAAAGATGTGATGGCTTGGCGTACGTTGATTGAAGGCTAAGTCCCACAGGGGATAAACGGCAAAATGGGATAAGGGAAATATTTTATGCAATACATCTACGTCAATCGATGGAGCCGGTTCTGTGTTGAAGGGGTTACAGACGCAGTTCGCAATCCCGCATCAATCAATCAGGTGCTGTCTCCACAATGAAGGTTGGCTGCAACTGATCTCCTGCACTGTCTGTCTCTCGCCTTCATTGTATATTGTGTCTGATTGCTGTTCGTCCATCTCTTGATGTTATCTTCCCACATACATCGTTGTTTACCTCTTGCTCGCTTGTCTTCAAATTTGCCCTCCAGTATGGTTTTTGTAAGAGCGTTATGTCTTTTAACGTGGGGTTCGAGACACGGCTGCGGGCGATGTGGAAACAGACAGCCATGCGCTGGTTTTCATACAGTGTTATGGGTGCCGGTTGTTCAGAAATGAATGGCAAACTACTGAACTTGCCAAGAAATCACAAACAGCCAAACAAATGCTTGTGCTGACTGCAACATCCTGTAAAGGATATGCAACTAACTTTTAACAATCGATGGGAGAAAGAAAGTTCTTAAGGGTAATAGCGAATCAGCCATGATCTGTGGTTGTGAATCATGGACAATCAGCAGATTACTTAGGAATTATACGAAAACTTCTGAGATGTGGTTTTACAGAAGAGCGCTGAGCACATCAGGGACAGATAACCAACGAGGCAACGAACGAACGAACGAACTTTATTTTAAAAGGATAACTAATTGGACACGCAGGCCAGTCTTGCATTCGGCCCTTCATAACCAGCAAAAGGAAGATATCTTTAGAGAAGATAGCTTAGAAAGATAACTGGTTATTCGCATTAGAATACGATAATCCACTTTCTTTGGACACAGCATGAGAAGGAAGGTGTATAGTCGTGACAACGGAAACGCTGGACGAATAGAAAGGTAACGCAAGTAAAAGGAAGAAAATCCTGGGCAGTTTGAAATTAAGGCATGGGTTAACATCTACGTCAGAAATTATTAGCCCCATACGAGAAGGACAGACAAAATAACCAACGCCACCCAGCGTGGACTTTCAGAAGTAGAATAGACTAATATGATGAGGATTGATTGATTGATTGATTGATTTAGGAACCGACATCACAGCATTCGGGGCATTCCCTATGATCGCTCCGTCCCCATCCTCAGAAGCCAGCGAAGAGTTCCAACCCCAATAGTACCAGTAGCAATCTGATTATATGTGCGTCTCGCCTTTCCTCTAAGCGTCGAGCATCGGCCAGATCCCCTCGTAATATGATGAGGATTATAATAACGAATATTGATACGATACTTAGCTTCTCTATTAAGTAATGCAGTGGTTCTTTCCTAACCTTTTTTGGCCCATGTACTCCTTCCCCATATGTTCAGAATGTCATTCCCCCCTTTCGTATTTCCTTCTTATAACACCCCCCCCCCCCCCGCCCCTACTCAGTATATGTAAAAATGGAAGCTAAATTTAATAACACATACTAGAACAAGTCTCGACGTCTACATGAAACGTGATTTGCGGGTCTACTTACGTTATAAAATGAATTTCAGAAGGTCGAGAAGTACAGAACCGTACATTATGGAGGGACAAACAATATCAAGTAATCGGTTCTTGTATTAACGCGATCTTAAAATAATCTTAATTCCCCTTCCCCCTGGAAACCCTGAAATCCCCCCGGGGGGGGGGGGAAGAGAGATTCCCCACCGGTTGAGAACCACTGAACTAATGGATCGGATACAAACTAAGCACTTAATCAAACTGATTAGTTCAGTCATTACTCGTTTCAGCACCTATTCATGTTTAATGATTTTACAAAACCCGGGCTTTAAAGTTGGTAAACATTAACGGATGGATTTATTTGCCCTACTTGGCGT
The DNA here is from genome assembly GCA_014155875.1 of Cepaea nemoralis. Lineage (NCBI taxonomy): Eukaryota > Metazoa > Mollusca > Gastropoda > Stylommatophora > Helicidae > Cepaea > Cepaea nemoralis. The sequence goes on from JACEFZ010021523.1 coordinate 35,906, forward strand.
GTGACAGGAGAGAGTGGAGGATGTGACTGCAGCTATGGTTTCAGTACAAAGAACGAAAGATGAGAACATCTTATAGAATGGGCAAAAATAAATTATGCTGACTGGAAACTCCATGTTTAAATAACATAAGAGGCAATTGTACACATAGAAAAGTCCTGAAGAGAAAATATTCAATTAAATTGATGTGTGGTTAAGAACATTAGACATAACAACGATACCATAAGAGCCGATAAGGAAATCCAGTAACAACATAGTGTGCTTATGAGAATCAGATACAATGCACTCACAAAATTACAGAGTAAACATGGAAAGGGTATATGCTGAAAAGCTTGACCTATCAAACAAGGAAAGAGATATCACAGAGACCCAAAAAAAAAAAAAAAACTATGAAGGAACAGTTGACTGAAACATCCGAAAGTTGATGGACATAAAAATACAATCGACACAGACGAATATGACCAGCTGGAGTTTAGAATTTAGAGATAAATGCAAACAAAAAGTGGTAGAGGAACTAGATGTATCGGGAGAATAAGGAATGAGACTTTGAATGATATTTTCAACAACGGATAGTCATTACTAACATTGTCATTACTGCTTGTAGTACCTTAGTACCTTTCGGTGTATCACGGAGGTGGGGAGGGTGTAAAATTAAAGCAATAACGATATAATGTAGGAGAATTTAAATTAATACGGACATAATGTATTAGAAATAACAGGAATAAGGCTTGCTTCGACTGAACTGAAAAAAAAACAGACGGTGACATTATTACAAGAGACAACATTGCAGATATAGACAAATTTCAAGCGAAAATAAAAGAAGAAAAAGAAATAATAAGGATATAATGTAGGGAAAATTGAAGTAATAACGATATTTGCAGGAGAAAAACAAAAGTAAAACGTTAGAATGGAGAATTTAAAGTAATAACGATATAATGTATAAATGAAAATAACACCGGTATAATGTAGAAGTATTTAAAGTAATGACACCATCATTATGTGCCATGCCGGCCATGTTTGACCATCTCAAACGATCACCAGAGTCGTGGATCAGCTCTAAAGTAAAAACGGAATTATGTACAAGTTACAAAAGTAGAGGACACTCGTACGTATACTGTGTGGGGTACTGGGTAAATGGTGTTAGCTCCATATTTGTACAGACAAATCGGCACTCGATGAGAGATGTGGTCGGTATTCCCCTGCCGCCTTTATTTCCCAGGTCATTTCCTGGTTCCCTTTTAGGCTGGGCCGACCTGAGAGCTCAGGTCAATTGTTTTATAAAACCAGTTAAAAGGCTATACGAGCCAATGGCCTCCGGACCGAAGGCTAGTGAGCTAGCTATTGAGTCACCGCTCCTCCGAAAACACAGTTCACATTCTTTGGGCATGCTGGGAAAACTGGAGTATATCGTCACAATGGGAAGGTTGGCGGGGAGGGGAGGCAGGGGAAAACCAAGAGAAGATTCTGGACATTTTGTGATCATGGCACTGAGGAATATCAGAGTTGGAAATGATTGGCAGTTCACGAGACAGAAGGCTGTGGACAGACATGATGACCTACGCCAATCGGCCTGGACTTTATTTTCAAGTGGTCACAAATTGGTCACGCAGACCCGTCTTACATTCGGTCCTCCCAATCACTGATCTTTTGTACAGTAGTTACCTATTGTGCATGTTACATACACATATGGGGAGAAAATGTCATTGTCAAATGAACGTTTTGAACATAAACAACAGACAGACAGACAGACAGACAGACAGACAGACAGACAGACAGACAGACAGACAGACAGACAGACAGACAGACAGACAGACTGACAGACAGACAGACAGACAGACAGACAGACAGACAGACAGACAGACAGACAGACAGACAGACAGACAGACAGACAGACAGACAGACAGACAGACAGACAGACAGACAGACAGACAGACAGACAGACAGACAGACAGACAGACAGACAGACAGACAGACAGACAGACAGACAGACAGACAGACAGACAGACAGACAGACAGACAGACAGACAGACAGACAGACAGACAGACAGACAGACAGACAGACAGACAGACAGACAGACAGACAGACAGACAGACAGACAGACAGACAGACAGACAGACAGACAGACAGACAGACAGACAGACAGACAGACAGACAGACAGACAGACAGACAGACAGACAGACAGACAGACAGACAGACAGACAGATAGACAGAATGTATGACAATTCTAAGAACACCGGAGCAATTTAACGTAGATATAAATAGAAAATCATTAAAACAGGTTAATGAGTACATGAACGTGGGCAGTGCGTTTACAGAGGATGGAAGACTAGATAGAGAAATAGAAACGAGAATATAGAAAGCAAACACCATCACCTATTAAACAGGACCTGCTGTAAACATAAAATAATCAATATGCATAAAAAGAAACTGATAGATGCTTTATTTGTCCCAGAGCTGTGTTACCAACGCCAAACACGAACAGCCCTAGCAAACAAACAGATAGAAAGATGTGAGATAAAATGCATGAGAAATAAGTTGGGAAACATGAAGAGATATAGACACAAATAAGAAACTGGCGAGATAGACACAAACTAGAAACTAAAAACAAGTGTACAGATAGCAACAATGAACTGACATTATAGAACATCAAAAAATGAAATGTCGCGGGCATTTAGCTAGAATGGGGCCAGATAAATCAGCGGCAATAGCGTCCCAAGAGAGAACATCTGAATACAAGGCGAGAGGTTGACCCAGGAAGAGATGGCGACATAAAGTGAAAGAGACATTGAAAATAAAAATCAAAACTTACATTAGCACAAGCAAAAAAATAAGCGAATAACGGAAATATATATCTACCTCTTCTCTGTGACGTTCACAACAAACGCAGAAGAATGACAGAAGAAGAGGAAGTTTTAATGTTTCAGTATGAATTAAATTGGTGGAACTGCGGTAGTTCTGTGGAAATGTAAATAACATAAAATCTGGCCACTCTTCTCACTCGGTCATTATGCCTTAACAGAAAGTAGGTTTGGACCAAACAAAAATGGATGGCAGAAAATCAGAAATAGGGGTGTGTCACAGTTATGGAGTAGAAACCGTTAATGTGATAGCAGACATGTTGCAGTATAGCGCAATGGCAAGATTTCGGCGAAATATAAGTACATGACAGATACGGGAAGTCGCTTAAGACGATTAATTATCCCATGGCAATAAAACAGTTAGTGCATCTCATGGCAATAAAACACTGCAGTGTCTTGTCCGTGTTTATATATTGTGTTTTGTGTTTGTGTTCACTGATGAAGACAGGATAGTGCAGTTGCTACCAAGCTTGTCTGCCCACCCAGTGATGATGTGTTCGAGTTCCCAAAGAGAATGGGATTTTCGCTTCAATTGACCTGACCTCCGAGGTCGTCCAGGGCTAAAATCAATGCTTATGAATGTATTCCTCATGCTAATGCCACCAACCCCGAGAGATACCCGGTCATTGCCAGGTCTGTGTATCATGTTGTTGCACGTGCGTCGCGCCACTCCGACTCTTAATTAGATGCTGGTCTGAACTCTAGCTGGAAGTCTCCGTGACGAAGTGGTTCCAGCGTCTGTCCTCACGCTCCGAAGGTCGTGGGTTCCATTCCCGGCTACGTCGTTCGGTTCGCGAATTCAATTTTCTTGGAGACTCCAGGAGGTTGTCGCTGGAGCTGCGGAGTTCGATGCGTTGTGCGTAGGTAGGCCGCCCTGCTGAAAGACACCGAGTAACTCGGTCATAGTTTACTCAAGCACTCCGAACATATTCTCGCGTGTCTCTAGCAAGGCCAATATTCGTAATATACTACTTTTAACACAACTTTTGTTTCGTTTTGTCGTAGTAATATTTTTTATAATACCAAACTCATCATCAACATCATCATCATCATGTGCCATGCCTATAAGCGTGGGCAGTCATGTTTCGCCATCTCACTCGATCACCAGAGTCGTGGATCAGCTCTGTGTTCTTGTCTCGATCATACCACGAGGCCAAGCCATCCAGGTAATTACTTCTCTGCTTTCCCCTTGTTCTTTTCCCTTCAATCTTGCCAGTTGTCGCCAAGTTATCCAATTTATTTCTTCTCATAAGGTGTCCAAAAACTTATATAGCAAACTACTGAATGTAAATACAAACAAATTTAATTGGGGAACCGTGTGAGATCACTAAGACAGTTCATAAATACATTCACGTGTACTGATTGACGCCCATAGAAGTAGAAGAGAGAAGAAGATAGTTGAGGAAACGCTAGACAACATTAACACTGAATGTCCTTTACTTCTTTCTTTTACTTCATTCTTCTACTTTTTTCTTACACTTCTTCTATTTCTATAATCACCAAACAATACATGCGAATTTATTAGTCAAGTTAATTGCTTATCCTTAACAGGACGTAGCAGTCAACCTAAGCCTTTATTTGGCTGTTCGTGATTACTGGGCAAGTATACATTCAGTAATTTGCCATTGCTTTCTGAACGACCGGCACCCAAACCATTTCATTAGAAAACAAAAACAACAACGCAAGGCGGTCTGCTGCCAAATCGGTCGCAGCTATGTTTTCAACGCGGGTAAGCGGGTTTACGAACTGCGCCCGTTATACCTTCGCCACGGAGCCGGTGAATGTATTACTGAACGTAAAACGTGTCTAGGAAATCACACATAGAAATAAACTATGGGGTTGAATGCGACACCCTGCAAAGGACATGCAACTAACTTGATATGTTTTTAATCTAGAAAGAAAACTATATTTTTTTTAAACTTAACTGTTGCAGAAAATTCATTAAAATATCGTGAACCACGAAAAAGACAAAACTACCGACAAGAATGAAACATCGAAGAAAGCTGACTAACACACAGCATCAGTTCTCGGAGATTGAAATACTTTGGCCTTAATAAACAATGGCTGGGAAAGAACAGTGAGGGAAAGCATGATTACTGGGCGAGGAGGCAGGGGTCAATTAGTACGAAACAGGACACGGAATATTGCAGATAGCTTGTGCATGACAGTTCTTGAGGTGGGAGAGCTGACAGAGGACTTGAGAGCCTTATCGGCGGGCAGTTATGAGAGCGACGTCCTGCAATGTACCGCCCACATGATGATGATGATGATGATGATGACGACGACGACGACGACGACGACGACGACGACGATGACGATGATGATGATGATGATGATGATGATGATGATGATGATGATGATGATGATGATGATGATGATGATGATGATGATGATGATGATGATGATGATGATGATGATGATGATGATGATGATGATGATGATGATGATGATGATGATGATGATGATGATGATGATGATGATGATGATGATGATGATGATGATGATGATGATGATGATGATGATGATGATGATGATGATGATGATGATGATGATGATGATGATGATGATGATGATGATGATGATGATGATGATGATGATGATGATGATGATGATGATGATGATGATGATGATGATGATGATGATGATGATGATGATGATGATGATGATGATGATGATGATGATGATGATGATGATGATGATGATGATGATGATGATGATGATGATGATGATGATGATGATGATGATGATGATGATGATGATGATGATGATGATGATGATGATGATGATGATGATGATGATGATGATGATGATGATGATGATGATGATGATGATGATGATGATGATGATGATGATGATGATGATGATGATGATGATGATGATGATGATGATGATGATGATGATGATGATGATGATGATGATGATGATGATGATGATGATGATGATGATGATGATGATGATGATGATGATGATGATGATGATGATGATGATGATGATGATGATGATGATGATGATGATGATGATGATGATGATGATGATGATGATGATGATGATGATGATGATGATGATGATGATGATGATGATGATGATGATGATGATGATGATGATGATGATGATGATGATGATGATGATGATGATGATGATGATGATGATGATGATGATGATGATGATGATGATGATGATGATGATGATGATGATGATGATGATGATGATGATGATGATGATGATGATGATGATGATGATGATGATGATGATGATGATGATGATGATGATGATGATGATGATGATGATGATGATGATGATGATGATGATGATGATGATGATGATGATGATGATGATGATGATGATGATGATGATGATGATGATGATGATGATGATGATGATGATGATGATGATGATGATGATGATGATGATGATGATGATGATGATGATGATGATGATGATGATGATGATGATGATGATGATGATGATGATGATGATGATGATGATGATGATGATGATGATGATGATGATGATGATGATGATGATGATGATGATGATGATGATGATGATGATGATGATGATGATGATGATGATGATGATGATGATGATGATGATGATGATGATGATGATGATGATGATGATGATGATGATGATGATGATGATGATGATGATGATGATGATGATGATGATTGATGATGATGATGATGATGATGATGATGATGATGATGATGATGATGATGATGATGATGATGATGATGATGATGATGATGGATGATGATGATGATGATGATGATGATGATGATGATGATGATGATGATGATGATGATGATGATGATGATGTGATGATGATGATGATGATGATGATGATGATGATGATGATGATGATGTGATGATGATGATGATGATGATGATGATGATGTGTGTGGTGTGATGGATGATGTGTGTGATGATGATGTGATGTGTGATGTGTGATGATGTGTGATGTGTGTGGATGTGATGATGTGTGTGTGTGATGTGATGATGATGATGTGTGTGTGTGTGTGTGTGGTGATGATGATGATGGGAGTGATGTGTGATGTGTGTGATGTGTGTGTGATGATGTGATGTGTGATGTGTGTGTGTGATGATGTGTGTGTGATGTGTGATGATGATGATGTGTGTGTGTGTGTGTGTGTGTGTGTGGTGATGGATGATGTGTGTGTGTGTGTGTGATGATGATGTGTGTGATGATGTGTGTGTGTGATGATGTGTGAGGTGTGTTTGTGATGTGTTGATGATGATTGTGTTGATGATGTGTGATGATGATTGTATGAGTGATGTGTGTGTGTGGGTGATGTGTGTGTGTGTGTGTTGATGTGATGTGTGATGTGATGATGTGTGATGGTGTGTGTGATGTGTGATGTGTGTGATGATGATGTATGTGTGATGTGATGTGTGTGTGTTGTGGTGATGTGATGTGATGTGTGTGGTGATGTGTGTGATGGTGATTGGGGTTTTGATGATGTGGTTTATGTGTGTGGTGATTGGTGATGATGTGTGGATGTGTGTGTGTGTGTGTGGTTTTAATTTTTATGGGTTTTTTTGTTTTTTCAAAAAACAAAATCCTTTAACAGAAACGAAACGAACTTGAAAAAAACCTTTTTCATTTTCCCCCAAAAAAAAATTTTCCCATTTTTTTAATTTCCGGGGACTTCCCCCAAGAAA
>JACEFZ010021524.1:0-42500 GCA_014155875.1 Cepaea nemoralis
AAAAAAAAAAAAAAAAAAAAATTAAAGTTTCTAACCCCCCCGGGGGTTTTTTTGGCAGGGTTACTTTCCCCCCGCGGGCCCCAAAAAGTATGGGGTTCGATCTCAGTGTAGGGCTGGAGATTCATCCAAGAACCACTGGTGTTTCATATCACACGCCCCATTGATCATTTAGGGAGATCGGCTGTCTAGTTTTCTCGAGTGAGGTCGAAAAACCGATGCTCACGTTAGAAATCCCACGGCAGCTGAAAATAACCAAGAGTAGGCCACACTCCGGCTGTTCAGGCAAATTATTAGAAAGTAAATCCTACATACGGGTAGCTAGAGCCCGTTAACTTGGATGGAATCTGTCTAGAGGAAGCAAGCCCCACACATGCATGCACAATTCCTACACACTGCCTATTAACGGATATAGAGAGGTGTGACGCAATTCTTTCGAATTAGAAACGAAGAAGAATCAAATCAAGACCACAAATGCGCCAATTCATGAGTATTTCTCACGTCTCACCTCAGTTTTCGAGTTTTCGCTGCGTTACTGGCGGTCGTTATTCGCAGCAATGATATTTACTCGGTTTTTGACATCAGTACTGTGGACTTTTATAATGGCGAGAACATGTGTCTAGGAAGGAGACTGATCACCCCAGTACATAATGACGTAGTGTATCTGATGGTAACAACGCAGGCAAAAATAGAGGGGACAAATATAGATATCAAAATAAGAATGCTGTACATTAACCCATAAAGGAGGTGGGGGATTTTTTTTAGAACTATGAAGTTTGTGGCAGAAATTAAACTTAGCAGCAAACTTAAAATAGTCAATTTTTAACGTGAAATCAATGCTACCGTATAAATCCGACACACACAGAACGACTACAGCGAGCACACATTAACTACAAACATTCATTAATTGGTGCCTGCTCTAAATAGAAGAATTCTTCTTCTTCTGCGTTCATCCGGAGAGTTTATTTTTTCGGACGTGATTGCGTTGTGTCAGTTTACAGCAGAGCTGCAATATTGCGCTTTTAGGCCGACACATCCGACTTCTGTGGGCATTTGTTGACCCGGTTAACCTTCCCTGGAATAGAAGACTATCAGCCTATGACAGAATCACCAAAGGGGAGCTCATGGAGTGAACTAGACTACCAGTGAATCAAGATTTGGAGAATAGGTCCTGGCGCTAGATAGGACACGCACTGAGAAAACCTGAGCATATTATATACAGAAAGACCTTTATCTGGAATCCACAAGGCAAGAGGAATAGAAAAAGACCCCGAAACACATGTAGAAGAGAAGTATATTCACAACGGACGGAGCTGCATGGGGTAGCTTAAGATAGGACGATCTGTAGTGAATTGGGTGAAGGTCTATGCTCCAAAAAGGAATAGCAGGCGAAAGAATAAGATACGCGAATTTATTTAATTTCTGAGGGGATCATTGTAGCTAGTCATTCATGCATCTCTTTGCCTCTAGGAGTAAGTATGTTCTATTTCGGCATGTGACTATCAGGCTGTTAAACCGTGCATATGCATTTTTTTTTATTCGCAAACATTTTTGCCAGGGCGTTGGCTTTGCGGCCTACTCTCTGATAACTCCAACTGCCATAGGGTTTATAACTTGCGTGACTTGCACAAATAAACCTCCCGTCTTTCGCCCTTATCGAAGACGGCTGAATATCCATTAGCACTCCCCAGTAGATCAAGGGGAAGCCAGTGGTTCTTGTAAAAATATCACAGCCCATATGAGTAAATAAAGGACTCTGTCACACGCCGTAAGGCACTAGAGCCACATGTTCTATATGGATGATGGGATCAATATCATACCGGTCTCTTTTACTTCCCAACGATTTCCTAGTGTCCATTTTAGTCTGGGTCGGTGTCGTAGTCCAGGTCAATTTTTTTTTAAATTTCCCTCATGCGGATTCAAACCTATGACCACCGGACGTGCCGGCGAGCGACTAGCCACCACGATACTGCAGCTTCCTCCAGACCATATGTTAGTTGTGAACTAGGTAAGTTGTAAGTTACAGACTATCGCCGAAGATTCTGAGGCAAGGGCGGGTACCGAAACTTCTATAGTATGTTTACTTTTGTCTGCCTCAATATAAAATTCCATATCTCAGTAACCAACTGAGGGAAAATGATGAGAATTAGCTTATAACCTTTTCATTATGTCACCCAATAAAACAAAAAAAAATTGTTATGGAGATTGTACAGCAGATTTCAAAGTTTGTTTATATACGGTATATAATTAACGGGTCAGAGATGAAATGCACATTATTAAATGTATTACGACTTCACTCGGAAACATTACCGTTGAATAGTTAATTTTCTCGTGGGACATGGGATTGGCCTTATGACAAGAGCCTCGCCTAGTGGAACGGGGCATTACTGTAAAACAAGTTTGTTAGCGAGAAATCACTAGTTTTTCACCAAAACATCAAATAAATTTCGCCGCTTTCCATGATTTAAGTTGCTTTTGGACCTATCAAAGCCACATTCCTTGGGTAGGGGTAAATATAAGACGGCAGGAAAAATTTCATAACGATGCAACAGACAGTTTTCAAAATAATTGATCGTGAATGAAGGCATTCATTTATGGTCAGACTATAAGTCAAAGACGGACACCGAATTGTCTGTGTCAAAGATGGACACCGAATTGTCTGCGTCAAAGACGAACACAGAATTGTCTGTGTCAAAGACGGACACGCAACTTTTGAGTCAGAACGGACAAGGACACTTCTGAGTCACAGACGGGCACCTTTCTTGAAGAAAGACGAGTGTTTTTGAGAGACGCTGAATTATTTTGGTAAAAAGAGCCATAGAGGAAACCCGAAACTGCTGAACTAAGCACGAGCACCCACATACTCAGAGAGCAAGACGTCGAGACTTCAATTTAATGTGCTTAAATGTTTCCTGTGGCCGAGGTTGGAACCTGTGTCTGCTGTATGAGACCTGATATCCCAGCAACTGCACCATCCGCTCTTCAGGGGTATCTGTCTCTTCTCTAGCGGCAGGTGGACAGTGCCTCTGTTCCTAATCCGTACCTGCCGCTAAGCGTAGAAGCGTGTGATGGGTTTGCGTTCCAATATCTCACAGATTGTCTTGATTGCGTCATATCTGTATAAATTTAGTGTACCCTTTGAGGTTACCTGTACAAAACCGTTTCCTTCTTCTTTCACTGGCTCTATAACTACATATTTTTGGTGACATCTTAACAAATATAGCTACACGGATCCTTCTAGAAGAAAGACGAGTGTTTTTGAGAGACGCTGAATTCTTTTGGTTAAAAAATAAAATTATGTTTTAAGCCATCAAGATGTAAGGCATTGTTCACATAAGCCGTAGTTTAATTTCCTTTCTAGACTAATTCAAAACATTTTGTCCGTACCTGGCATCGGATTTTCTCTCTTCATTGTCATCAGAGGCTATTTTTATGGATAAATTCTGCTCCACGTTTTTAGTTAATATTTTGTAATATCAATTCTCTCCTCGTCTACAGCGCGTTGTTTCCGCTGCCGCATTGTAAGCCTAGTTAGGGCAATAAAGGGATGGTCTTATAAGTGCCGTGTCCTGAATTCTTGCAGTACAAAGCAAAGGCTGCTAGTTGATGATGTGCAGGTTAAGACAGGAATGCCGAAGACAGCCAAACTGAGGCGTGGACAATTTTGAGGCGATTATTGTCAAGTGTCGGAAACAAAATTAATCATGTGCAAAACTGTAAAGGTTTCGTAGTTCTGTCTGTCTACATTTCTCTTATCACATCTACCTTAGGTCTATCTGCATTTCTCTTGTCACTTCTACCTTAGGTCTATCTACATTTCTCTTGTCACTTCTACCTTAGGTCTATCTACATTTCTCTTGCCACTTCTACCTTAAGTCTATCTACATTTCTCTTGTCACTTCTACCTTAGGTCTATCTACATTTCTCTTGCTACTTCTACCTTAGGTCTATCTACATTTCTCTTGCCACTTCTACCTTAAGTCTATCTACAGTTCTCTTGCCACTTCTACCTTAGGTTTATCTGCATTTCTCTTGTCACTTCTACCTTAGGTCTATCTGCATTTCTCTTGTCACTTCTACCTTAGGTCTATCTACATTTCTCTTGTCACTTCTACCTTAGGTCTATCTACATTTCTCTTGTCACTTCTACCTTAGGTCTATCTACATTTCTCTTGCCACTTCTACCTTAGGTCTATCTACATTTCTCTTGTCACTTCTACCTTAGGTCTATCTACATTTCTCTTGTCACTTCTACCTTAGGTCTATCTACATTTCTCTTGCCACTTCTACCTTAAGTCTATCTACAGTTCTCTTGCCACTTCTACCTTAGGTTTATCTGCATTTCTCTTGTCACTTCTACCTTAAGTCTATTTCAATTTCTCTTGTCACTTCTACCTTAGGTCTGTCTACATTTCTCTTGCCACTTCTACCTTAGGTCTACCTACATTTCTTTTGCCACTTCTACGGTGGGTCTATCTACATTTCTCTTGCCACTTCTACCTTAGGTCTATCTACATGTCTCTTGCCACTTCTACCTTAAGTCCATCTACATTTCTCTTGCCACTTCTACCTTAGGTCTATCTACATTTCTCTTGCCACTTCTACCTTAGGTCTATCTACATTTCTCTTGCCACTTCTACCGTAGGTCTATCTACATTTCTCTTGCCACTTCTACCTTAGGTCTATCTACATTTCTCTTGCCACTTCTACCTTAGGTCTATCTACATGTCTCTTGCCACTTCTACCTTAGGTCTGTCTACATTTCTCTTGCCACTTCTACCTTAGGTCAATCCACATTTCTCTTGCCACTTCTACCTTAGGTCTATCTACATTTCTCTTGCCACTTATACCTTAGGTCTATCTACATTTCTCTTGCCACTTCTACCTTAGGTCTATCTACATTTCTCTTGTCACTTCTACCTTAGGTCTATCTACATTTCTCTTGCCACTTCTACCTTAGGTCTGTCTACATTTCTCTTGCCACTTCTACCTTAGGTCTATCTACATTTCTCTTGCCACTTCTACCTTAGGTCTATCTACATATTTCTTGCCACTTCTACCTTAGGATATTGTTATCTTTCCTTGGGGGGGGGGGGGGGGGGAGTCTTCTTGGTGAAGTGATAAAACCGCCTGCCTCTCACTCCGAAGGTTGGCGGTTCGATCCACGACTCGGTCATTCGGTTCACAAGGGCAGGATTTATTTCCGGAGTACTCCTCGGGGTCGTCTCTGGAGCTACGGAGATCGTGCTTTGTGCGCCGTTTTCGGCAGGCTGCTCTGGGAAAAGAGACCGAGCCATAGGGGTTAAAACCCGATGCAATGAAGTCGACCCTTTCGCCTTTAAACCCTTGTACACTTTTAGGTGACTAACTCTCTTTCTCTCGGTTTTCCTGTTTGAGCTTACGTTACGAAGCTGGCTTAATGCTGGAGCTGCGATTGGGAAACGATGACCTCAGCGTGGGTTGAATCGGCACATCTGAGCAAGTTTGACATCATTTGGTTCAGTTTAGATCGGATTGCATACAGGACGTGTCCTAGGGTGCTCCAATCTCCCCCATAATAAATATATCTCCATCTCTCCCATAATAAATCTATCTCCATCTCCCTCATAATAAATATATCTTCTTCTCCCCGATTAATAAATCTCCACCTCTCCCATAAAAAAATCTATCTCCATCTCCCCATAATAAATCTCCATCTCCCCCATAATAAATTTCCATCTCCCCCATAATAAATCCATCAGCGTGCAGCGATAAACTCGGTCAGCTGGGTGTCGATGGGTGAGCATCCTAGTACACCCAGTTTCTGTTTACTGCGATCTTCAGTCCCCGCATTTGAGTCTGAACTATTGGTGTTGGTTCGTTCATTTGAAAATAAACGTTTCGGCTCGACTCTCTAAGGATGTTCACCTTGTCAGCATCATCCATTGGTTAACTACGTGTCTGTCAGTCACGGTCATTCTGTCTGTCTGTCTGTCTGTCTGTCTGTCTGTCTGTCTGTCTGTCTGTCTGTCTGTCTGTCTCACTTTCACACTCACTCTGTGTCACTCCGTGTATCTCTGTAAAACGCATCCACTCTTTATTGCTCTGTCTATCTCTCCATTTCTCTCTCTTTCCACACCCTCCTCTCTCTCTCCCACTCACTTTCTCGCTTTCTCTGTTCCTACCTTAGTCTATTTGTCTCAAAACTGCTCTGTCTGTCTCTCCTTCTCTCACTCTCTCCTTCTCTCCCTCTCCCACTCTCTCCTTATCTCACTGTCTCTGTCTCTCCCATTGTCTGTGTCTCCTTCCCTCTCTCCCCCCCCCCCCCCCCCCCCCCCCCCAAGTTTTTCTCAGACACACACTCTCTCTCTCTCTCTCTCTCTCTCTTTCTCTCTGTCACTCCCTCTGTCTGTCCTCTCACTCCCCCTCTCTCCGCAACCACCCAACCATACAGATGCAATTCACAGGAACCGAACCTTCCCCACCAGCCACATCAACGGGTGTGATACCGTCCTATCTCTAGACAGTCATTAGTGGAAAACAACAAGCACCGGTTACCTCAAGTTCACCCAGTGCTGTAAATCAGCACACACATAAGGTCCCTTTTCTCGTGTCATTGTTGGCTCTGATTAGAACTGCAAGCTGTCATCCCAAAAAGGGAAAGTACTGGGCGGACGCCACGGTAAAAGGTAATCTGCGCTAATTAACGACACTTCTCAAGCAGTTTGTCCTCTGCGTTGTGTATTATTGCAGTTGTCTGATTAACAATGGGTAAACCTGGACACACATAAACCGAGCTTGTGGACGAGGGGCAGATATTGGATGCGCGAACGAGCGCTCTTTGTTGTTTTCATTGTGGTCTTAACTCAGTTGTGCAGTTATCTGTTTGTTGTGTCTGTCTGTCTGTCTGTCTGTCTGTCTGTCTGTCTGTCTGTCTGTCTGTCTGTCTGTCTGTCTGTCTGTCTGTCTGTCTGTCTGTCTGTCTGTCTGTCTGTCTGTCTGTCTGTCGTTTAGTATTATGTATCTGTTTTTCTTTCACCTATCTGCTTGTATGTCGTTCTTTTTGTCTCTGAAAAAATTATATGTTAGTTTGCCGATTTGCGTGTATTGTGTGTGTGTGTGTGTGTATGTGTGTGTGTGTGTGTGTGTGCGCGCGCTCGCTTGTGTGTGTGTCTGTACACCTGTACGCGCGTGGGGGAGGGGGTGGTCTTGTTTTTTCTTCTTCTTGTCTTTCGCTTCTACTCTTGAGTTTAGAAAAGTACAATCTTTGGCAAGTTCTCTCTCTCTCTCTCCACTCTCTCTCTCTCTCTCTCTCTCTCTCTCTCTCTCTCTCTCTCTCTCTCTCTCTCCACTCTCTCTCTCTCTCCCTATCTCTCAGCAATGGCAGACTAAACAAAAATTTAGTTGCATCTCCTTTACAGAACATCGCAATCAACCCCAACATAATTTGTGGCTGTTTGCGATTGACTAGGCAATGTTTCTGTTGAGTAGTGTGCCATAGGTTGTTGAACGCCGGGCGCCTCATACCCTTGAAATCAACTCCAAGTGGCCTTCTTCCAAATCCCTCGCACCTGACTTCCATCCCTCGCACCTGACTTCCATCCCTCGCACATGACTTCCATCCCTCGCTTCGGCATGACTATGAATTGTGAAACACGTTTACTGCACAAAGACCATAGCCAGTGACAAACTGCACGTGTTGTTTAAATGTTGCATGTCTTTTGCGGGTAAATATGAATATTCTTAAACAAGTGGATTGATACAACTATCTCGGAACTGTCCAGCGTGTCATGGTGGTGCTCTGAAGAGATTAGAACAAGAATCGCCATGGCGAAGGAAGCCTTTTGCAAGACGGAGAACATACTGACCGATAAAATGATGTCATTTGCAACGAGAAACAGAGTGTTGAAGTGCTACATAGAACCTGCACTTTTGTATGGGTAGGAAAAGTATATAATAGGTAGACAATCTGGAAAACATATAATGACAGTGGAGATGTGGTTTCTGAGACGAATGCAAATACCAAGGACAGACAGAAAAACCAACGACCGAGTCTTAAAAGAAATAAATGAAAACCGTAAACTTTTTTTTTTTTAGAAATTAGACATAGACAGTCATTTGGGGGAGGGGAGGGGCGGGTGGGGAATGGGAAGCACGTTAAGAAAACAAAAACAAAACTACAGAACTTGGTGACACCTGGCAAGATTGAGGGGAAAAGAACAAGGGGAAGGCAGATAAGTAAATATCTGGATGGCTTCACCACATGGCATGGCCCAGACATGAACACAGAACTGATCCTTGACTCTGGTGGCCGTGTAAGATGGCGAAACATGACCGCCCACGCTTATCGGCATAACACGTGATGATGATGATGATGATTATGATGATGGTGATGATGATGATATCATTTGCATGACATTGCGGCCAACCTCAACTCCAGGTTAGTTTTTAGGCAATTTCGCGTTCAGTAGTTTGCCACAGCTTTCTGAACGGGAAGGTAACGTTGTAGTCCAGCTGACCGGTGTAGGGGTTCCAACCCCGCATCCCTGCATTAGCGCACGGGAAGTTTAAGAACGAGCGCTCAGTGTATAATTGATTTAGTTTCACTATTGCAAATCTTGGCGCACAGGAAGTTTAAGCTTAGCTGTCTGCTATCAGCTCTCTAATTAGTCTATAGTTTTAGTTTGCTTTTGTTTGCAGGATTTGCATATTCATTTTTATGTCCGCTCATGGTATTCTTTGCATTTTTACAGAAGCCACCATTCCTCTCTTACCTTCGCTGTTTGTCTGTTTGTATTTCTCTCTCTCTCTCTCTCTCTCTCTCTCTCTCTCTCTCTATATATATATATATATATATATATATATATATATATATATATATATATATATATATATATATATATATATATATATACACACTAGCTGACCCGGCCCGGCTTCGCCCAGGCCCTGGAGGGAATCTATCTATCTATCAGTCTGTCTGTCTGCTTGTTTGTCTGTCTGTCTGTCTGGCTGACCCGGCCCGGCTTCACCCAGTCCCTGGTGGGGAGCATCTCATTTAATTAATATAAGTAGTCATATAAGCTCTCCCGTTCCCGACTATCTGTCTGTCTGACCCGGCTTCACCCAGTCCCTGGTGGGCATCTCATTTTATTCATATACGTAGTCATATAAGCTCTCCCGTTCCCGACTATCTGTTTGTCTGTCTATCTGTCTGTCTGTCTGTCCCGGCCCGGCTTCACCCAGTCCCTGGTAGGGAGCATGTCATTTAATTCATTCATATAAGTAGTCAAATAAGCTTCCGTTCCCGACTATCTGTCTATCTATCTGACCCGGCGTGGTTTCGCCCAGCTCCTGGCGTACAGTAGCTTAATTTTTTTTTTTTTTTTTTCATACAAAGCAATGTGTATTTACAAGTTGTAGTGTGTGTTTCTTTTGTTTGTGTATATTACAGAGCGTTGCCGTTTGTTAGTGTTAAGTGTGACATTGTGAATGAAACATATACAAAAATGTATACAGTTATGATAATATGACATTTGTGGCATAGTGCATACGCATTCCTTGCATATACTTCACTTCCGCAAGCGGAATGCATGAAACACCTGTCCATCTCTCCCTCTCCTCTCTCTCTCTCTCTCTCTCTCTCTCTCTCTCTCTCTCTCTCTCTCCTCTCTCTCTCTCTCTCACGCACGCACACACACAAAACACACGCACACACAATCTCATGCTTTCTGGAGACCGCAGTACATTTAAATGCCCCGCGCTTGGACAATAAACTTTAAACTATCATTTCCATTAAAATGTGGCTTCCTTGTAATTTCTGGGTCACTAAGCTCCCGAGGCGAAGGTCGTTGGTGTTGTTGCCTGATGACAAATTTCAGGATGACGCTCTAGTCCATGATATCTTTTGTTTGGGGGACAAGAATCAGGGATTTACTACTAGCAATTAGGGTCCATGGTCTGTCCCCAGGGAGATAATTGGCCCAAAATTGTGATAGTGTCTGGGTTTTATATACAATGGGAAGGACTTAAAACCTGGCCACTAAAAGCCACCTTAGCTCATCGAATTTGTTTATACATGGTGGTGCATATTTTTTTTTTTGAAACATATCATTACCGTATACAATCATTTTAATACTTAAGATACCGACTTGGTTTAAAGACTGCTACACGCACGCACGTGCGTGTGCGCACACACACACACACTCGTACACATGCGCGTGCAGATTCATGCACCACACATGCACACACACCTGCGTCCACACACAGACGCATACATATGTTACTGCCAACGGCACAGACACCCATCTACAATATATTTCATGTTGCACATTCAAATATAATAATGGGAAAATTAATAATAATAGTAGCAGTAATAATAATAGTATTAATAATAATAATAATATAATTGTAAGATTATTAATACCATCAATAAATACATTTACAGTTGTAGTATCCTTTATTTAAAACAAGTTATTTGCTTCTACTGTAATATGTGCTGTCTTCAGCCAAATATTTTACGAGATTTGCGCTTGTGGGGCTAAGATTAGAATGTTTGCGACTTTTTGTTGATAAAGTTGTTGGACAATTTCTTTGTTGATTGTTCTGTAATTGTATAGTGCTTTGTTTCTTAATGTCCATATAAGATTTCTGTACTCTGCCAATAGAACAAGTAGCTTTGTGTGGGTGTCTTGTGTGGAGTAAGGAATGGAATTTATCATGATTGCTTTGTAACATCTGTTCTTTGTTTCAAATGAGTGTTTAGGATGTTTTGTAGGAGGTTTCTTGTTGGCATGATTGTGTTGCATTCGTAATAGATGTGCTCTTCTGATTCTTGGACGTTCCGTCTACAAAGCTGACACTGTAGTATTTGTTTAGTTATATTTGCTGTTCTCTCTGTTGTTGGGGTCATGCTGTAAACAAGCCTATATGTAATTTCCCTTGCTTTTGGAGTAATCTGCTTGTTGTGAATATTTGAGAAAATTTCGGTATAATCTTTTATGAAATATCTATGTCCTCTTTTAATTCTGAGATGTACCGGAGTTGCTTGTAATTTAACTAAATGCCTGTAGATTGTATGTGTTTTCTTGTGTAGTAATTTTTCATGTCCTTTAATGGCTTAAATACATGTTTTGTAGAACATTGGGAGAGTGCCAAAATAATGTGAGGATGTATTCCTAATAGGTTTTAAAGAAGATAGCCTAATTCCAATGTAATAGTGTGCTAAAGGGTGTTTTTCTGGGTGTTGTAGGATTTCACCTACGTGTTTGATCCTAAGTGCTTGTACTTTGGTTGTTATGTCTTGGAGGGCGATACCTCCATCTTTTTTGTCTTGCATGAGTGTAGTATGTTTGATACTGTAGATGGTGCTGCCAAACACAAAGCGTCTAATCTCTTTGTTTATGTTTGTGACAGTTTGACGTGGGGGATCTAGGATTGTGCACAGATATAGTATTTTTGGAATTATATATGTATTAACAATGGTACTTCTACCAAATATGGTAGTTGTTTTGTATTTGTATCTCTGTAACATATCTGTTATTTTCTTCTCTAGATGTTGCCAAGTGTCTTTGTGTGTCTGATTTGGTTGACATGGGAAGAATATTCCGTACACTTTTATAAGATTGTTTGATGTTAAGTCAAATGGAAAATCCGCCTTATTTTTCCATTTGCCTAAGCCCATTATAGTAGATTTTTTGGACGTTTAATTTTGCCCCACTCCCTTTGCCGAAAAAACGAGAACGTCCTCCAAATGATCCGTACAGATTTTCAGTGGTCGGAAAGAAAATGGTATCGTCCGCATAAGCACGCAGCTTTTGTTCACCCTTCCCTGGTATGAACGTACCCCTGACATTGTCGTCCTGTCGTATCTTTTCTAGAAGTGGCTCTAGAGCGACAACGTACAGTAAAGGGGACAAGGGACATCCCTGTCTCACTGACCTAGTCAACCTGAAAGAATTAGTTAGGGTATGGTTTAATAGAATCCGACTTTCCGGTTTCAAATATAAAATTTTGACCCATGTCCGAAAATAATTTCCCACGTTGCAGTGTGAGAGAGTTTTGTGGAGGTATGAGTGAGATATTCTGTCGAATGCTTTTTCTTGATCTAAAGAGAGAATTGAGGACTGACAGTTTTTCAGATGTGTGTAGTTGATGATGTCCCTTATGAAGTGTGTGTGTTGCTGGATATTCCGGTGTTGTACACTACATTGCTGGTCTTCATGAATGAGAGATGCCATTACTGGTTTTAATTCTTCCACACACTATTCATTATTTTTAATGAAAACTGAACCGACATGACAGTTGATAAGTTTTGTAAGTAGAAAAAGATGGGTTAAAATGTTATGCATAATGCATTGTTTTTATGCAAACTTTAAAAATACCTTAAAGATTATATCATTATTTAATATAACTCATATGCCTAAAAATAACTATAGACAAAGAGTGTAACAATAGTGCAGGAAAGTCCAACAATATGACTATAAAGTATTTAGAAATGTTATTAAAAGTTATGCCCCTTGAAATAACTTTTCTAGAGTGAAGTCCCCCTGCTATATAGACATTATATAATGAAAATGGAAAAGTAAATGTTATTAAATAAGTCGAAGATTTTACATTAAGAAATTATTATAGTCGGTTGCACAGGAATGAAAGGAAGACGTGTAGAAAATTTCATCTCAATCGGATGTACCGTTATCGAACGCATCCAAATCCACAAACCCACAAACCCAGAAACATACACTCTGTTTTATATATATATATATATATATATATATATATATATATATATATATATATATATATATATATATATATATATATATATATATATATATACACACACACACACACACACACATACGCATACATACATATACATATGCGTACACACAAATAATTAATTAATACATATATTTCAGTTTCATAGATTGTTTACTGTATATTTACACCGAAATGACACACACACACAATAGAACGTGCCTAATATAGACAACAATCTCTGCATACATTTCAAACAAATATATGTATGTGTGCCTCTCAAAGACAGGTTTGTTCAGCACAGTCATATGTTCAGATATCATGTTTACATAATTGCGGTTTACTTGCGTGTATAGTAGATGCCGCTACATATATAGTACTTTACAGTTATGTATTGTGAACACGCTACATATATAATACTTTATAGTTATGTATTGTGAACACGCTACATATATAGTACTTTATAGTTATATATTGTGAACAACAAACTGAAGTCCTTTATGTCTTTTTACAGTCAACCATGATGGTATTTTGATTTTTTTAAATTTTAATTCTGTGTGCTCGCTTTGAACTTGAGTGTAGTCCACGCTGGATTGATTTTAGGCTAGTTTTCCGTATTACCAGTGTCCCTCACCATCAGATGATCCCACTTCGACTTCAGAGGTACTTGTAATTTACGTCCCCAAGTCAAGGACGAGACGTCAGTCTCTTAGTCCAACTACCCGATGTAGGGTTGAACGCACGACCTAGGCATAAGTACACCGGATGTTTAAAAGCGAGCGCATAAATCCATTCGATTATGCTGACGCAAGGACATACAATGTTGGTGGAAATTATGTTGAGAAATAAATGGGCAATGTATGTGTAAAAATAAACTGATTTCAAGTTGTCATCATATTTAGTTATTTTTCTACAGCCATTTGTGACTTATTTAATGACTGCCCCTGGTGTCGTCACCCCCATACCCAATAACATTGGGGCGGTTCAAAAGACATTAGACCCAAGCTGGCCACAGCACTACAGACATTAAACAGTATTGAGTACCTATGGCACACAACACCAGCAAACACACTAGAATTGTTGAGATCATGCGTCTTCCCCGTGGCAACAATGGGATTCATCATGAACCTTTTTAGCAATCACTGTCACAACTGTCATCTACTGACTATAGCACTTTGCAGTGTAGGAGGGCATGGGGGTCTTGAGCCTGGGAAATTTAGGCCGCCTGGCTAGTACAATCGCCGCCAACTGTGCAGGTTAGGATTGTTTGTGTTTTGCCCCCGATAGAAAAAAAAAAATCCGCGCCTTACCGAGGTTTCGAACCCGGCGTTCTTAGCCACTCGGTCAGCCGATCTCCTAGCAATCACTAAAGAAGTAAATTCAGACGTCTGAACTAAAATGCTACAGAACTGTTCTTAGAATATTACACTTGAAGTATAACACACTGTTCTTAGAATATTACACTTGAAGTATAGCACGCTTGAGTCCGTCCCCCCCCCCCCCCCCCCCCCCCCCCCAAAAAAAAAGTACGTCCTTATACTTGATGGAAGCAATGACAATCACATATGAAAGTTCTATGGAGGCTGAGAACACAGTTTTACAATACGACATCCTGGGTTCAAAATCAACTGCAGGCCATTTGTAGCAGGCCGCCCTGCGTTAACTTTCACAATGGTATGAGTGTCGGTCCTTCAGAAAGCAGTGACAAATTACTGAATGTAAACTTGCCTAGAAAATCAGAAACCATACAAGAGACAGCATTGCAGTTATAGGCAAATTTCAAGGGAACGAAAGAAGAAACAGAATGTCCTTGAATAATCTCAAACTGAACAGTCAGCATCCGTATCAGTGCATTTGGTTGTTGATGTTGGACAAGAAGAAATCTCACTCACACAGATCTCATAATACCCTTCAAAACTGCTGGCCGAAAGACAAACACTTTCAACCCCCGAAGTAAGGTAAAGTTTTACTCTTCTGCACATATTTATCCACACATGGTAGTGGGGAGCACTGGGTCTTACAACAGGCTGTTTGGTAACGATGTCACTCCCGCACCTACTGCAGGCTGCGTGGCAGTGTGTTTGTACGTACTCGTTTTTCTCACAATAACCTGTAAGATAGAACCACACACAGTCGGGATCCAAGTCCCTACATGTGGCACTCGTTGTTGCACGCATTGTGGATATCGTTAATCCTTCTGTGGGACTCGTTGGTCCTTCTGTGGGACTCGTTGCTCCTTCTGTGGGACTCGTTGGTCCTTCTGTGGGTGTCGTTGTTGGTCTCTCTGTGGGTATAGTTGTTGGTCTCTCTGTGGGTATCGTTGGTCTCTCTGTGGGTATAGCTGTTGGTTTCTCTGTGGGTATATTTGTTGGTCTCTCTGTGGGTATAGTTGTTGGTTTCTCTGTTAGTCTCTCTGTGGGTGTCGTTGTTGGTCTCTCTGTGGGTATCGTTGTTGGTCTCTCTGTGGGTACAGTTGTTGGCCTCTCTGTGGGTGTCGTTGTTGGTCTCTCTGTGGGTATAGTTGTTGATTTCTCTGTTAGTCTCTCTGTGGGTGTCGTTGTTGGTCTCTCTGTGGGTATCGTTGTTGGTCTGTCTGTGGGTACAGTTGTTGGTCTCTCTGTGGGTATAGTTGTTGGTCTCTCTGTGGGTACAGTTGTTGATCTCTCTGTGGGTGTCGTTGTTGGTCTCTCTGTGGGTATAGTTGTTGGTCTCTCTGTGGGTATAGTTGTTGGTCTCTCTGTGGGTATCGTTGTTTGTCTCTCTGTGGGTACAGTTGTTGGCCTCTCTGTGGGTGTCGTTGTTGGTCTCTCTGTGGGTATAGTTGTTGATTTCTCTGTTAGTCTCTCTGTGGGTGTCGTTGTGTGTCTCTCTGTGGGTATCGTTGTTGGTCTGTCTGTGGGTACAGTTGTTGGTCTCTCTGTGGGTATAGTTGTTGGTCTCTCTGTGGGTACAGTTGTTGATCTCTCTGTGGGTATAGTTGTTGGTCTCTCTGTGGGTATAGTTGTTGGTCTCTCTGTGGGTATAGTTGTTGGTCTCTCTGTGGGTATAGTTGTTGGTCTCTTTGTGGGTATAGTTGTTGGTCTCTCTGTGGGTACAGTTGTTGGTCTCTCTGTGGGTACAGTTGTTGGTCTCTCTGTGGGTACAGTTGTTGGTCTCTCTGTGGGTATAGGTGTTGGTCTCTCTGTGGGTACAGTTGTTGGTTTCTCTGTGGGTATAGTTGTTGGTCTCTTTGTGGGTATAGTTGTTGGTCTCTCTGTGGGTAAAGTTGTTGGTTTCTCTGTGGGTATAGTTGTTGGTTTCTCTGTGGGTATAGTTGTTGGTCTCTCTGTGGGTATAGATGTTGGTTTCTCTGTGGGTATAGTTGTTGGTCTCTCTGTGGGTACAGTTGTTGGTTTCTCTGTGGGTATATTTGTTGGTCTCTCTGTGGGTATAGTTGTTGGTTTCTCTGTTAGTCTCTCTGTGGGTGTCGTTGTTGGTCTCTCTGTGGGTACAGTTGTGGGTCTCTCTGTGGGTATAGTTGTTGGTCTCTCTGTAGGTACAGTTTTTGGTCTCTCTGTGGGTACAGTTGTTAGTCTCTCTGTGGGTGTCGTTGTTAGTCTCTCTGTGGGTCTCGTTGTTGGTCTCTCTGTGGGTATAGTTGTTGGTCTCTCTGTGGATATATTTGTTGGTCTCTCTGTAGGTATAGTTGTTGGTCTCTCTGTTGGTCTCTCTGTGGATATAGTTGTTGGTCTCTCTGTGGGTATAGTTATTGGTCTCTTTGTGGGTATAGTTGTTGGTCTCTCTGTGGGTATAGTTGTTGGTCTCTCTGTGGGTATAGTTGTTGGTCTCTCTGTGGGTATAGTTGTTGGCCCCTCTGTGGATATAGTTGTTGGTCTCTCTGCAGATACAGTTGTTGGTCTCTCTGTGGGTATAGTTGTTGGTCTCTCTGTGGGTATAGTTGTTGGTCTCTCTGTGGGTATAGTTGTTGGTCTCTCTGTGGGTATAGTTGTTGGTCTCTCTGTGGGTATAGTTGTTGGTCTCTCTGTGGGTATAGTTGTTGGTCTCTCTGTGGGTGTCGTTGTTGGTCTCTCTGCAGGTACAGTTGTTGGTCTCTCTGTGGGTATAGTTGTTGGTCTATCTGTGGGTATAGTTGTTGGTCTCTCTGTGGGTGTCGTTGTTGGTCTCTCTGTGGGTATAGTTGTTGGTCTCTCTGTGGGTATAGTTGTTGGTCTCTCTGTGGGTATAGTTGTTGGTCTCTCTGTGGGTATAGTTGTTGGCCCCTCCGTAGGTATAGTTGTTGACCCGTCTGTGGGTGTTGTTGATGGTCTCTCTGTGGGTATAGTTGTTGGTCTCTCTGTGGGTATAGTTGTTGGTCTCTCTGTGAGTATAGTTGTTGGTCTCTCTGTGGGTATAGTTGTTGGCCCCTCTGTCGGTATAGTTGTTGGCCCCTCTGTTGGTGTCGTTGTTGGTCTCTCTGTGGGTATAGTTGTTGGTCTCTCTGTGGGTGTCGTTGTTGGTCTCTCTGTGGGTATAGTTGTTGGTCTCTCTGTGGGTATAGTTGTTGGCCCCTCTGTCGGTATAGTTGTTGGCCCCTCTGTGGGTGTCGTTGTTGGTCTCTCTGCGGATATAGTTGTTGGTCTCTCTGTGGGTATAGTTGTTGGTCTCTCTGTGGGTATAGTTGTTGGTCTCTCTGTGGGTATAGTTGTTGGTCTATCTGTGGGTATAGTTGTTGGTCTATCTGTGGGTATAGTTGTTGGTCTCTTTGTGGGTATAGTTGTTGGTCTCTCTGTGGGTATAGATGTTGGTCTCTCTGTGGGTATAGTTGTTGGTCTCTCTGTGGGTATAGTTGTTGGTCCGTCTGTGGATGTCGTTGTTGGTGTCTCTGTGGGTAGCATTGTTGGTCCGTCTGTGTGTAGCATTGTTTGTCCGTCTGTGGGTCGCGTTGTTGGCCCATCTGTGGGTGTTAATGTGGATTGTACGGAATGACTCTCCGCAGTGATGTTTTCCTCACACTCTTTGACTGGGTTCCCGGGACACCAGCATCGACAGTCTTTGCCAAGAAACCCCTCCTTGGGACATCTTCTTGACGACCTGCACTGCTCGTTACAGTTATACATCAGGTTGACAAGTTTAATGTCATTGAAACTCAGCCTGTCCTGTGTCCCAATAACCTCTTGGAATGCAGGATCTTTTGTTTCAATGGTTATCTCCCTATTTCTGGATCCTGCTTTACCGTCATAGTGCATAATGCTCGTGTAATCGTACGGGACACCAAAGTTAGTCCCCTCTGACAAAGTATACTTCTTAAATTCGGATGCATAAAACGGGATTATGTTTTCATGTTTGATAACGACGTGATCATCTCTATCTGGACGATTATGTTCGTGAATGAGGCCAATGACGTGACCTAGTTCATGAAGGATACTCGGTTTATCCAGGCAGCCTACTGTCAGAACCACCGGTTGGAACCTTACGACCATTCCAACAAAAGATTCGCACGCCTTCATGTCCTCGAAATAAATGTAATATAAATCATAAGGTGTTGCTGGTGGAAAGGCAATGCATGTATAGTTCTCCCATTCGGCAATAGCTCTCTTGATGTTTTCACTGCCTTCACTAGAAAATTGGTTTGGCTGAATCTTGTACGGGATCCGTTTCTCAGGCCAGCGTCTGTATAGGGGCTTTGGAGCCTGCCGTTTCTTTCGTGCAGTCGTTTTGGGCGTGTCTTGCTTGCTCTGTAATAATACAACGATTCAGTGAACACATGCATTAAATTCACTATCACAGCAGGAAAACATGTCCTACATTTAACACACAAACACACACGCGCACGCACGCGACCGCTTGTGCGCGCGCACACACACACACACACACACACACACACACACACACACACTAGAAGATATAGAACCATTAACTGTTTTCTGGTATCAGCCGAGTTTTACCTTCTGTAGATAGTAGGATTATTAACTGTCTTCTGGTCCGTTGGTCCGTGCACACCAAACCCGAAACCCCTTCGTGTGGAGAGCGCAATTGGAAGGGTACAAGCTTTATCTGGGTTCAAGAAATGCAAGCTTCCGAATTGCGGAGCTGATTTTGAATCCTGGACTGGGTAAGTCGGAGACTTGTGAAATACGTTCACTACCACTAAATCGTACCCCCGGCAGAAAATCGTTAATACTCATTACATCTACAAAAGGTAAAACTTGTCTGAAACCAGAAGACCGTTAATAATCATAGTATCTACTGAAGGTAAAACGACGGAAACCAGAATATTGTTAATAATCGTAATATTTACTGACGATATACTTGGATGAAAGAACAAAGTTAATCATCACAATAATAGCAGAAGTTCAAGCCACTTACCTCTCTCAAGCGATAGAGGACGCATTCGTTGGAGGAGGGGGGGGGGGGGAACAAGCATGTGTGGAGGCTTGCAAAAAGCATTCGAAGGTACTGGGAGAAAGGACATCTGTTTACGCTAAATAGTAAATAACAATGGCAAGAATTTTGAAGGAAGCAAAGACAAGGGTAATGTTTGTAGAAGGTGGGAAAAGAGGACCTTTGCTTGAATTAAGAAAGATAGAAGTAATGGTACTATCAAAGACAAGGATGTATAAAGGTACATTTAAAGTTATGATATTGAGTTGGGGTAAGTACATGAATTCTATTATATAGGCACACCTGGGTACAATCAGATGGGAAGGTGTAACACAATGTTAATGAACAGATTTGGACAAACAGAAAATGAATGTGATAGAATGATAGAACATCTTATTCAATCAATCAGCAATTGGTGGTTGGAACATGTTCCTTGCACGTTACATAGACCCAGCTTTCACATACGGCTGTGAATCATGGACAATTAGTAAATAATAATAGAAAACTACAGAGGCATGAGAGATTGATTTTTACAGAAGAATGCTGAAAATTACTTCTATAGCGGCAATGAGTAGTTGCTGAAACTTATACATCTAAAGTGGGTAGTTGCTGACAATTACTTTATCATCATCATCATCATCATCATCATCATCAAGTGCCTTGCCTGCTGGCATGGGCGATCATGCATTTCCACAAACTGCTATCTCCGACGGCATGGGCCAGTTCATGTGTTGACTCCCTTCCATACCATGACATAAGACTGTCAAGAATCTTCTCCCGCTGTATTCCTCTATCTGTCTTTCCGCAAATCTTTCCGGTTGTCACCCCATATTCCACTTTTTATCTTCTCATAACGTGCCCCCCCCACACACACACACACTCACGCACGCACGCGCGCGATGACTGCCTCTTTCTGGTGTTCATGATAAGTTGTCTTTGCGACTTAGCTTTCCTCAAAATGTCCAGATCGCCCATTTTGACTGTCCAATTAATTGTCAGCATTCTTCTATACAACGACATCTGCAATGCTTCCAGGAATTTTTTCGCCTGTTGACTAATTGTCCATGATTCGCGGCCGTAATTTAAACCTTGGTTCTATGTAACATGCAAAAACTCTCTTACTTAGATAGTTGAAATGAGCAGTTGCTGGAAATTACTTAGATATCCGAAATAATTAGTTGCTGAAAATTACTTACATATCCAAAAGTAATAGCTGCTGAAAATTACTTAACCGAAATGAATAGTTGCTGAAAATTACTAAGATAGCCGAAATGAATAGTTGCTGAAAATTACTAAGATAGCCGAATTGAATAGTCAACATGATTTGAAAGAGCATGAGACACAAAATTATCACGAACATCAGAAAGAGGCTGAGACACAAAGACGCGTTATCACGAACATCAGAAAGAGGCGGCTGTCATTGTTTGGACACATTTTTAAAAATTATTTGCATATCCATTACAGGACATCGCTGTCAACATCAGCATCTTTCAGCTGATTGTTGATGTCTTGGCAAGATTACGCTCAGTAGTTTGCGATTGCTTTCTTAGAGACCGGCTCACATACTTCGTAAGTTACCACATTAGTGGACATGTGGAAATGAAGAACTGGAATATATTTTGACAACTGGAAGAATGTGCAGAAAGAAATATTGAGGAAGACAACGAGAGACGATTCTTGACAGTCTGTTGTCATGGCTCGGACAAGTGTCAACACACGAATGAATACGTGCTGCTGGAGATCGCAAGATGTGGGAAAGCATGGTCGCCCACGCCAAGCTTGAAGGCACTTGATCATTTCATGTACACACATTTGTGTGTGTGAGTGTGTTTGTGTGTGAATGTATGTGTGTGTGAGTGTGTTTGTGTGTGAATGTATGTGTGTGTGAGTGTGTTTGTGTGTGAATGTATGTGTGTGTGATTAGAGTTGGGATCTGCCAGTCTCTCTTAGGAGGGATGAACAGTGTCGTTGTGTCTGTCTGGCTGTCTGTCTGCCTGCCTTTCTCCCCCCCCCCCCCACCCCCCACTCTCTCTGTCTGTCTGTCTATCTCTCTCTCTCTATCTATATATATATATATATATATATATATATATATATATATATATATATATACACACACACACACACACACACATACACACACACACTCATACACAATCACAGTTTATAATAAATACCTATGTTTCAGATTCATAGAATGTTTACTGTGAATTTACACCAAAAAATCATACACAATAGAACATGGCCAATACAGTGGTAAATCTCTGCATACATTTCAAACAAATATATTTATGTTTGCCTCCCAGGGACTGATTTGTTAAGCACAGTCATATGTTCTGATATCGTTTTGTTTACATAATTGCGGTTTACTTGCGTGTATAGTAGACGCCTCTATATATATAGTATGTATAGTTATGTATTGTGAACAGGAAATTAAAGCCCTCTTTGTCTTGTTACAGTGAACCATGACATATTTTTCACAATTCATGTAATATATCTATGAAACGTAAAAATGAATCCCCATCCCATTTTTTTCACCGATTTCAGAGTTGTTAAGTATCACGGTGCATACACTTCCGTCAGCTCTGACAGCAGTGAGAGTAAATTAGTCCAAACTGAACAGTCGGGATCCGTATCAGTGCATACGATTATTTATATTGGATTCTCTGTGGCTCTCGTTATTATCCTGTCTGTGGGTTTTCGTGTGCGTGTGACAGGAGGACGCTTGTTAACCTCCTCACACAAAGAACACGATGCCTTGCAGTATGTTTTTACGTAATAGTTACCATGACAGTAGCCTGATTTAGCTTCAGTTGGACAGTCGGAACGCATATCCATACACGTGTCAGTCGGTGTTGGATGCTTTGTGGGTCTCGTTGTTGGTCCCGGTGTGGGTGTCCGTGTGCGTTTCACAAGAGGACGCTTGGTAACGATGTCTCCCTCACACAGAAAACACGATGCCTTGCAGTGTGTATGTACAGTAATAGCTACGCCGACAGTAGCCTAATGTAGCCAATGCTACACAGTCGGGGTCCATATCCCTACATTTGGCTGTCGGTATTGGGCGCATTGTAGGTTTCACGGGAGGACCCTCCGTGGCGATGTTTCCCTCACACTCCTTGACTGGGTTCCCGGGACACCAGCATCGGCAGTCTTTGCCAAGAAACCCCTCCTTGGGACATCTTCTTGACGACCTGCACTGCTCGTTACAGTTATACATCAGATTAGCAAGTTTGATGTCATTGAAACTCAGCCTGTCCTGTTTTCCAATAACCTCTTGGAATGCAGGATCTTTTGTTTCCATGGTTATCTTGTCATTTCTGGATCCTTGTGTACCATAATAATGCATGATGCTCGTGTAATCGTACGGGACACCAAAGTTGGTCCCCACTGAAAAATCATACTTCTTAAACGCGGGTAAAGAATCCGGGATTATGTTTTCATGTTTGATAACGACGTAATCATCTCTATCTGGACGATTATGTTCGTGAGTGAGGCCAACGACGTGCCCTAATTCATGAGTGATAACTGGTTTGTTCTTGCAGTCTTGTCGTAGGAACACGGATTGTTTTCCCCCACTCATTCCAAGTGAAGTTTGGCAAAGCTCTCCCTCCTCGAAATAAATGAAATTGAAATCATAACGTTTTGCTGGTGGAAAGGTAATGCAGGTATATTTCTCCCAATCGTCAATAGCACGCTGGATTTCTGTAGATTCTTCTGTAGAAAAATGGTTAGGCTGAATCTTGTACGGGATCCGTTTGTTAGGCCAGCGACTGGAAAGGGGCCATAAAGCCTCCCTTTTCTTTCGCGCAGACGTTTTGGACGTGTTTAGCTTGCTCTGTAATAGTACAACGATGCAATAAACACTTGTATTAAGTTCACTATCACAGCTGGAAAGCATGTCATACTTTGAACACACACACGCTTGCGCGCGCACACACTGCAGATATTAGAACAATTAACTATCTTCTAGTATCAGCTTTTATCTTCTATAGATAGTATGATTATTAACTGACTTCAGGTCGGTGTTCACCAAACCGGACACCCCACATTGCGCGGGTGGCTTCGGGTGGAGAAGCGCAAATTGAGAGTACACGCCTTATCCTGAAACAAAAAGACTAAATGTCATAGCAGGGCAGACCAAGCCATAAACCCTGGTCGGCAACTGGTCTAGGATCGAAACTACGACAGGTGGACGGTGTGAGCTTTACTTTGCTGATCCGGCAGCCTCCACTCTGTTACCTTTCCTCTGGAGTAAAGTAAGCAGACCGAGAGAGACCATGCTCCATGAGCAACACGTGGTCTCTAAATTCAGCCCTGGTGTTAGGCAACAGAGAGGTTTTTGAAGCACAATAACTATTGTCTGTCAAGACTGCAAGGGGCTAGTGTATATTATATAGGGTCTTCTGGCATTATGTCGGGATAACACCGATTATTGAATTTGTACAGGGTGTGATTTGTAATTACTGTGTTGTTGTTGTTATTTGTTTTGTTTTTTTTTTTTTTAATATTGCCTTTCCAAGTTTTGCATTTACGTTTTATTTTGCGTGAGTTCACAGAGGGTAAATACAAAACGTGGAAAGGCAATTTTTTCAAAAACCCCACAGTCATTAAAAATCCACCAATTAGAACACCAAAGAATTAAACGGCTCGGACATTTAGCTAGAGTGGAACAAGATCAACCAGCGAATACAGCGTTCCACATGAGCACATCGGGATACCAGGCGAGAAGATGAGCCAGGAAGCGTTGGCTAGATGGAGTACAAGAGATATCGAGGAAATCAAATATAACAGCATGTCAGAGTCCAGAAAGGGGACATTGATGCAGTGACATCGTTACGCCCGCCAGGCGACTTAGCTCCCAGTAGGGACGCAGTAACTTCGTTACGCCGCCAGGCGAATAGTGGTTACCGGCCTGCAAGACTGCTGGCTGACAAGCGACTAGCGGTCAAGCAAGGACGACGCTAAACGCACGCATGCCTCGTGACGTCACCTGAGGTGAGAGGCGAGTTGCGAGTTAGCGGCAGACAGCTCTGGGACTTCGACTCGGACAGACGTGTGCAGAGAGAAAGGCGTTGTGTGGTATCTGTACTGAAAGTCGAGTGTCTGGACATCTTGAGTGAGACTTGTGAGCTGTATGTAAGTGTATTGAAGTATCGAGTATATATTGTTGTGATCATCGTTCTGTATTTGATATGTGAATAAATCCATAGAACGGTGTGTCGTTGAGTCTTACGTCAAATCACGTTGTACTTGTACTGTCCCACATGTGTTAGGTTAGCGAGCCAAGTTTAAGACCCTGACAAGTGTGGACGTGGGGGCTCGTCCGGCTTTAAAATGAACGTGTTTATGTGAGTAATGATTTGAAACTAGAGTTTGTGAACGTAAAATTTGTGTCAAACTTTATAGTACATGTATTGTGATCATGGAAGGCTCATTTTGATTAGTAACTATATTGTTTAAACATGTGTAAGACTATTTGTAAACGTACAGTGCATACATATTGTTTGTTCTTGTAAGCGTGTAAAACATTTGTGATTTGTGAACATTGTCACCGTTTTGACCTTGTCGACATTGTGATCTTGTCGCCATTTTGACCTTGTCGCCATCTTGTAAACTTGATGTCTATGTCCTTACTGAATGTCATCTTGATGTAAGTGATGTGGCATCAATGTTGTAGAGTGTTGAGATACTTGTAGATTGTCTCTGTGAAGTGAGTTGTCGGAAGCAAAAAGTTTGGAAAGAAAGTGACTTGTGTTTTGTAAAAAAAAAAAAAAAATTGTTGACAGACAAACTTACGACATACAACTACACTCGACGCCATACAAACCTAATCAACACTTAGTGACAAGCAGGCACACACCAACAAATAGACGCTAATTTATTTTCCTCCAAAATAAAGCAGGTTTTTCCGTACCATCCGAAACCTTGCCGTAGAGGTCATTTGTGTTCTCGAAGTAACGACCCTACAGTTCCTAGCCCAATTTCCAACCATTCTTCACCGCACCGAGGGCACTTGAGTATATTTTTCTTTTTCTATACTCTAAGGAAGCAATTTGAGGCACGTGTTGTCAATAGAAATCAATTGTAAATTGTTTATTACTAACCACTTATAACATATTTTGTGTGGCTGGTATTTCATTGACATTTTTCATCATGTCTTCATTATTTGATTTCATCGATATGGGGATAAAATTACATTTAACAGGTGATGAATTAACAAAATGGAGTGAGAAGAAATACTCTGAATACTGTGAACGCGAAGAAAGAGCAGCTGAAAGAGCTCTAAAGCAGGCAGAGATGGAAACAGCTTTAAAGCAAGCAGAAGTAGAACTGGCTGCAAAAACAAAGCAAGCTGAGATAGATAGTGAATTAAAGAAGGCAGAAATAGCAGCTCAGAGTAAGAGAGAAGAACTGGAGTTACAGTTGAAAATGAAACAACTTGACACTGAGACTGCGATTAACAAAGAGTCTAGGAAATCTGAGAGACTGGAGAAAGAAAACCAGTACAAGAAATATCAAGGTATTGTACGTAATTATACCTCGGGTGACTGCATCGCAGCCTTTACCCAAAATTTTGAAACTTTAATGGAACATTACCAGGTTCCACTGTCTGAATGGAATATTGTTTACATGAGAAGTCTGTCAGGGGAACCTCTTAAAGTCATTGAAACCATCCCCAAAGACCTCAGAAAAGATTACCATTATCTGAAATCTAAGATTATGGCACATTTTATGTTAGACGAGGCAGGTTACAGAGAACAATTCAGTAAGTTGAGCCCAAAACCAACTCAAACCTCAAATCATATGGTAGCGCGTTGGTCTCTTAAACTTCAAGATTACAGCTTTGAGGTTCGACATATTCCAGGCAGATCCAACTCAATTGCCGATCTTTTGTCCCGTTGTCCGACCGACCCAGTAAGCACCAATGTCTGAGTGCAGTGTGTACACTCGGACCGACACAGCCAGTCATTAGTGAATTAGTTTTTCCATTCACAAAAAGCTGTGCAATGTCTACAATATTGTGATAGGGATTAACCCCATTATAAATAGTGTTCTTATTTTACTAGTTCATGTAGTGATTGTCCTGTATAATTGTGTAGTGTGTGGTAGAAAGCGAACTTT
This sequence comes from Cepaea nemoralis, assembly GCA_014155875.1. Classification (NCBI taxonomy): domain Eukaryota; kingdom Metazoa; phylum Mollusca; class Gastropoda; order Stylommatophora; family Helicidae; genus Cepaea; species Cepaea nemoralis. Next base: position 26,221 of record JACEFZ010021524.1, read on the forward strand.
ATTAATTGTATATACCAAAAACAATAACAGTGTCAAATTCGCGCAAGAACTTACCTTAAGCGAACTATCCAAGTTGACAGTGACATCTGCGTGTGGATCATTCCATTTTAATGACGAGTATGAATGTGTAAACTGAACATTGACAGCTACTCCACTGCAGTGAACCGAAATCCATAATGTTCGGTAGTGAAACATCCAACATGAACATTCAATCGTAATCCAGAAGGTTTTGTGAAACATCGAACACATGAACTGTGAGAAAGGTACTTTCCGTAACTACATCAAACCGGAACAAGTGTGTGCTACAAGCTTCAACATCAGCTGATTTTAATGTTCGTGTGTACTTCCGGATTAGTTAGAAATTTAGAGTGAAATTAGCAGACGACAAATAAAAGTTCAAATATCTATGACGATTCTAAAATCTTTAGGAATCTATAAAATGAAATACACGAATTGTGTGTTTATTTATTTATGTAGTGTAATCTTAGAATCATATCTTGATTAATGTATTCATATTACCGACTTTTTCTCGTTAATATGAAGAAACGTCAAGCGATGACACTAAGAAATAAAATAATTATTGTAAATTATTGTATTTCATGAATGGTAAAATTATTTCCCTTTCATTTATTTGTTATTACATCCTTACACAAAGGGCCATAATTTGAAATGTATATTCTAATGTGTTGTGTAGAAATAGCCAAGTGTTGCCAGACTATTGACACAACAGGTAGACATCTACTAGCATGGCAGAGGGTTGCCGACATTGCAGACCAACACGAGAGCTACTGACCAAATAAGGGCAGGGTTTGAGCGTTTAAACGACTTATATAAAGTCGTATTTCGGTCTAGCTAGATGGTTTTTGTTTCAAGAACCATATTATTACGTTTTTTTCTATTTGCTGCGAGGTAGATGCGTGAAGCTGGAACTACCGATCTGACTGGGTCACTCATGCAATTGAGGTAATCAGCCGTCACTCATGCAATTGAGGTAATCAGCCATCGAGATGATGAAACCTGACAAATGTTAAAGGTTGAACACCACATGTTGTTGAATGCAACTTCCATTTCTTATATATTTCTATGGCATATGTGTATTTATTTGTATTTTGATAGAAATGTACATAACAATAGAAGGGTCGACTCTGACAAGGTTTAAATATTAACCCATTATGTATATATATGATACATGAAAGATGACATCTTTCATGAATTTGCCGGGGGAGCGTGTCAGAGTCCAGAAAGGGGACATTGATGCAGTGACATCGTTACGCCCGCCAGGCGACTTAGCTCCCAGTAGGGACGCAGTAACTTCGTTACGCCGCCAGGCGAATAGTGGTTACCGGCCTGCAAGACTGCTGGCTGACAAGCGACTAGCGGTCAAGCAAGGACGACGCTAAACGCACGCATGCCTCGTGACGTCACCTGAGGTGAGAGGCGAGTTGCGAGTTAGCGGCAGACAGCTCTGGGACTTCGACTCGGACAGACGTGTGCAGAGAGAAAGGCGTTGTGTGGTATCTGTACTGAAAGTCGAGTGTCTGGACATCTTGAGTGAGGCTTGTGAGCTGTATGTAAGTGTATTGAAGAATCGAGTATATATTGTTGTGATCATCGTTCTGTATTTGATATGTGAATAAATCCATAGAACGGTGTGTCGTTGAGTCTTACGTCAAATCACGTTGTACTTGTACTGTCCCACACTGTTAGGTTAGCGAGCCAAGTTTAAGACCCTGACACAGCACATACATCAGATCAAGCAAAATACAGAAAAGTGTATGTACCTCCTCTCTACGACGCCTCACTGCAAAAGCTGTAGGACAAAACAAAATAGAAGAGGAACTATCTTTTCGTCTCATTCGAGTGTTACCCCGTGCATATATTATGAATATTAACTATCTTTTGGCATCAACCGAGTTTTAGCTTCTGTAGAAGTTTTAAATTGGAAACAAATAGGTATATTAAGCTCCTGCGAGAAGAAACGTACTAAACATCAACAAGTTGCACATACCTTACAAGGAGATCCATCGTATCTTCGTTGTTATGATGGATCTCCTTGTAAGGTATGTACTTATATATTACATATATCGTTGTTATGATGGATCTCCTTGTAAGCTATGTACTTATATATTACATATATCGTTGATACGATGGATCTCCATGTGCAACGTGTTGATGTTTAGTACGTTTCTTCTCGCAGGAGCTTAATATACCTATTTGTTTCCAATTCATATCGTTATATCCTGCTGCAGCCGCTGCTTTTTCTTAGAAGTTTTGATCATTACCTATCTTATGCTAATTGTTCATCCGAGTGTTACCTTCTACATATAATATGACTATTATAGTTAAATATCTTCTGGCATTAACTGAGTTTTACCTCCTGCACATATTATGATAATTAAGTAACTTCTGGCATCAACCGAGTTTTACCTCCTGCGCATATTATGATAATTAAGTATCTTCTGGCTTTACCGAGTTGTACCTCCTGCACATATTATGATAATTAAGTAACTTCTGGCATCAACCGAGTTTTACCTCCTGCGCATATTATGATAATTAAGTATCTTCTGGCATCAACCGAGTTTTACCTCCTGCGCATATTATGATAATTAAGTATCTTCTGGCATCAGCCGAGTTTTACCTCCTGCATATATTATTACTGTTATGATTATTAAGTTAGTTAGTTAGTCGCGGTTCCAACTTCACGGCAACGGATCGTCCCCATATTGCTCCGTTCCTGTGCCAGTGAATATCACAAAATGCTCCTCACTGCCCCATGTAAACAATAGAATAGACAGGAGTGTCGGCAAACCAACAGCCCACACATGTACACTGTGCATAATGCCGCCGCCAGAATGCCAACACAAAAATCATCCACGAAATATACAGTTCATCATCGATGAAAACGGCAGTCACCAGAAAAACTTTATTGACCGGGGTTTTATCCCATATGGCTCGGTCTCTTTCTGCAGGGCGACCCACCGAAAGCGCCGCACAAAGCACGAACTCCGTAGCTACAGCGACGACTCCCAGGAGTCTCCTGAAAAAATGCTCTCGTGAACCGAAAAGGCAAACCAGTCAATCCAGCAACAGCTGGCCGTCATCGTTCCGAACATGCAGTTCACGCAAAAACAACCGCGGACAGACGCAAAAGCATTCTACGCTAAATTCACAGCTCACAGTGTCGCGCCACGCACTCACTCAGTAGCAGGGCGACGGAATCATAGCCTTCTTAGTCGCCTCATACGACATGCATGGTAGGCAACAGTGTTACTATTCTTTACTCCCCCGTATGGGCCTCGGCAACACACGGGATTATTAATTATCTTCTGGCATCAACCGAATATTACCTCTTGTATATGCATGTTCGAGACAGGAACACGGATCTGATCCACGACTTTGGTGATCGAGTGAGATGACAAAACATGACCGCTCACGCTTATCGGCATGGCACTGATGGGTGGATATATTATGATTATTAAGTATCTTTTGATTTTAACCGTATTTTACCTCCTGCATATATTATGATTATCAATCATCTTCTGGTTTCAGCCTATCTTTATTGTGCTGTTTTCAGCCGAGTGGTACCTATCTTACACGATCACCTGAGTTGTGGATCAGCTCGGTGTTCTTGTCCTGACCATGCCATGTGGTCAAGCCATCCAGATATTTACTTCTACGCCTTCTCCGTGTTATTTTTTCCCCACAATCTTGCCAGTTTTCACCAAGTTCTCTAGTTTATTTCTTCTCATAACGTGCGCCTCCCTCCCACTCCCCAACCATGCTTCAACCATGCACAGTGTTCTCGTTAGTTTATTTATCTATATGATTGATTGATTGATTGATTGATTTAGGAACCGACATCACAGCATTCGGGGCATTCCCATAAGCATATTTATCTACATGCATCAACTACATCTCAACAGATTGCACATCATTTCTCGACGATCGGCAAGTGTACAATGTTTCCACGATTAGGTTAGTTACATGTCATTTACAGGACGTGGCAATCAACCTAACATCTTGTTGTTGTTAGTGATTGGCCTAGGCATTTTGCGTTCAGCAGTTTGCTATTGCTTTCTGAATGCACCTTCGCTCATACTGTTGTGCATATCAAGGCGATCTAAATTTGCGTGCGGCTAGTTCCTAGGGATGACCGGGATGTCTTCGGCTGTTCTAAATGGGTCAGCTGGCATGGGGATAACACCACAACAGTGAGAGTCAAACGCCCTACGAAACCCTCGGGAAGGTTAACCCGGTCAGCAAATGCCCGCAAAAGTCGGATGTGTCGGCATAATGGCGCAAGAACGCAGCTCCGCTGTAAACAGGCACATCGCAGGATGAACGCAGAAGAAGAAGAAGAAGAAGAAGAAGAAGAAGAAGAGCCCGTTATCAACTCACTGGTTGCTTTCACGCCTGAATGTCCCGTTACATAGATGAGCGTTTGCTGGACTAATAGTGATGTGCTCAGTGCCGAGTCTCTCGTGTAGTATGAAGCTATCTAGACATTCTTGAGCAGTTTTATTGAATCTGTTCAGTATGCATGCATATGAGTACTTTGGCGTGCTGGGTCAATTCGGGGCGCTGGTTACACCCACTGTTTCCATCGTAATGCTGCTGATTGTCACGGCCAAAACACCACCTCCACCTACTGTATGACATTCTTAATTACGAAACGTAATTGTAGCGCCACTAAAACTGTCTTCTTCCGCGATCAAAGTTTGCTAAACGTGGTGCATAGCATCCGCTGTAGTGTGTAGAAGTCCGCTTTCTGGTCCCGAGCCACTTAGGCCAACATCTTCCAACTTCGACGATTGAGGTTTTTTTCTGGATCCCTGCTCCCACAAACAGCTTGCCTTCCTGTGTTTATGAGATCTGCCTGCTCACATTTGCTGTCGGCTTTTGTTGCCCTAGCCTTTGTTCCTATAAGAACTTCCACAAGGCAGTGGGGGTTTGGCATTCGGTGTGTCCTTCACTCATATGGATTTCCTTCCAGGGTTTATGAGCTTCTTGCGTCCATTTTTGTTTTCTCCCTTACTTTTTCCTATCAGTTATAGACTTTTGCCAAGGAGCACAAATGTACATTCCAGTTAGTAGTGCTATCTCAGTAAACTAATTAACCAACTAAAATATACTGTGTAGTGAACCATCGAAGGATTCCAGTTAAATACGTTGATATAAAAGCTATAAATAAACAAATATAACAGGTAACTTACATGAAGAGTGTTGTACTGTTCACGAGTCAGCAGCATGTCGAGCTCAGTCACCACAGCTCCCTCGGGCATGTCCCCGGCGCTCTTATATAAACTCTGCCTGGATGCCCTGGCGATCGTGGATTCGATGGCTCGCCCATTGGTATAGTCCAGGCAGAGACACAGCTGTTGAATGAACAGGTTTCAGTTGTGATTGTGCTTAAGTATTACACACAATAGTAACAATAACACTAATGGATATCATGATGTACTGTCATCTCCACATTCATGGTCGGCTGTGATTTGTCTACAACGTTTGTTGTGGTGCGTTTCTTCTTCTTCTTCTTCTTCTTCTTCTTCTTCTTCTTCTTCTTCTTCTTCTTCTTCTTCTTCTTCTTCTTCTTCTTCTTCTTCTTCTTCTTCTTCTTCTGCTGCTGCTGATGCTCGTGCTTCTGCTCCTTCTCCTTCTTCTACAATCAGAGTTTGCTAAACATGGTGTCCATCATCCATAGTTGTGCGCAGAAGCCGGCTATCTAATCCGTGCCACTTGGACCAGCATCTTCCGAATTCGATGGTTGAGGTGTCTTTTCTGAAAATTGCCTCCCATAGACAGATTGCCTTCCCGAGCTTGTGGGCTCTGCCTGTCCACATTTTCTGTTACACTTTGTTGCCCTAGACTTTGTTCCTACAAGAACTCCAACAAGGCAGTGGTAGGTTGGCATTCGGTGTGTTCTTCACGTAAATGGATGTCCTTCCAGGGTTAATGAGCTCCAACTGTAGTGTGTATTCACTGGGTTTTCCCGCTGTTACTGTCATTGTAAAATGGTAGGCTCCTAGCAGGTGTAACCATTGGGGTGTGAAATGTTAGACCACACCATTTGAGATGAAGTGGCCAGTCTCCTTGCCCGTGACCTTTCCTTACCAGAATATTCTTAAAATAGGTACTCATTTTTATGAGGCTGGGTGGACCCCAGAACCTTGCGGATCGAAAAAGCACTTGTGACTTGATAATATACACGCGTACGACCTCCCGAACTGAAGTCTAAACCACTTTGCAACAGATGCCTTCCTTATTGCCTTTTGTTTACTACTACCCTCCCCCACCCACCCCACCCCAACCCCGCACTGCGCGCTATCCACTGTTTTACCGCGGCAAGACAGACAGACAAGCAGGCAGGCAGGCAGACAGACAGATGGTCTTGGGGAACTCAGACTTAGTCCATACCCCTGCCACTACTTCTAGTGCCCAAAGAAAGAAAGGCAAAATAGAAGTAAGTGACAAGAGGAAAAAGAAAGAAAAAAGCCCCTTCCATTTCCCTCACGAAACAAAACAAAAATACACACAAATAGGCAAACTGGCGTTCAATTGTTTCAGACAAAAGGTACAACAGACAAGCAGACAGGTGAAAGAAAAACAGATATACAAACCTAAACGAGAGAGAGAGAAAGAAAGACAGACAGACAGACAGACAGACAGACAGACAGACAGAAAATAATCATTACATACTTTATTATTTAGAGGTCATATACTCTATATACTTCTATTTACTTAAAATATCGAAGAGAAAGAAGATGAATAGAAGGAGGGAGGTTTGGAGGAGAAAGAAGAAAACTATGAACTGAAGGGAGGGGGTACTTAAAATAAAAAGACGAGGAGGAAGAAGAAGATAACAAGAAGCGGATGAGTAAATTTTGAATAAGAACATGAAGACCAAACGAAGTTAACCGAGGCAACAGCAATAGAAAAGAAATTCTGCTGGCGAAAGTTGGGCCATTATGACATGAGTACCTGACGAGAATTAAATATGGACTTACCATGAAGACCAGGAACAGTTTCATTATGGCTTTCACACACAGTGTCCTCATGCTTTGGCTGTTGGTTGTCAGTCTCTCTCAGACTATCAAAGTCGGTGCTCTGTTTCCGTGATGTGCCTTCGAGAGTTAGTCTTCTTTTGTTACAAACAAGACAGCGTTGTTTAGCCTTCTTTTTTAAGTGTCTTCCAAGAATGAAGGTTTGTCTAGCACTACCTCTGTTGCTGTTAGTATTTATTTTGTATCTTAGAGCAGGAAAAAGTCGTTTCTGCGCTGACTTGCATATCTGGTGGGAACGCAGCGCTGTATTTATACACTAACTCTATTGTAGGACAGGACAGGAGTATGATGTCTAGGAAGTGGATACTTTGGCATTTTCTGTGACTTAATCACGTAATTTCGTTGTAGTTAAGTGCTATGAACATCAGAGTTAGCACTTGATGATAGTCATCTCTGACGACACATCGAGTTGCATAATATTATAATATCACCACTGTGACATGTTAGAGGGGTACTTCAATGTCGACGTCATCTAACCGCAACTGGAATAAGCTCGCAGTCAGTACAGTCACCCACGGGGTCAACGGGACCTCGACCATCACTTCTGCCGTCGTACACCGTGAATATACGCCTCTCGACTGACCTGAATTAACTTTTGTTAGCGTTCGTTCGCTTTCAACTCAAGCGTTGTCCGTATACCTGTTGCTACTTCTAGTGCACTGAACTGATTTTTGCGTGTGGATTTGCTTTCCCTGTTATCAGTGTTCCTAGACATCAGGTGAACCCACTCCGACTTCTGAGGTACTTGTTATTCACGTCCCCAAATCAATGACGAGAAGTCAACATTTTAGTCCAGCTGACCGGTTTAGGGGTTGAACTTGCTACCTCGGCATCAGCACACAGGATGTTTAAGAGCGCTCTAATTTATTCGGCTCTGCTAGTCTCCAAGTGAACTAATATAGTAGTGGATCTCGAAGCTGGTGGAGCGCCTAAAACGCAGTTCACTGAAACAATTGGTATATGGCATATGCTGTGATAGGTCACACACTGAGCGCGAGAGACGTCAGATGGTGCGTGATAGTGGAAATGACCATGGTGTTCACATGTATCCATCATTGACGAACATTTATCTCACGAATTAGTCTGATCAGTCACATTCGATAGTAATTATGCCTTCTTTTAAAGCACGGTGTAACAAACTATCGTCTGCCAACGCTGCAAGGTGCCAGCTAATCGTTCTAATGTGTGGATCAGAAACTCGGAGCATGACCAAACCCGTTTACTAATGAACTACAAACATCCAGTAACTGGTGCATGCGCAGAAGTACAGAAGTACTAAAATGGTGGGACGCAGAGGTGTTTCCAAGGCACCAGGGCCGGGATCTATACTGGCCAAGACCTGCTGGCACGTCCACGCCGTGCGTCCTGGGCAACAGGTCCCTTCGGGGACCTGGCTAACATCAGTAGGATCGACGATTCCTCCGAAGCCGGAGAGTATCTGCCTGCGTGGCCAGGAACCACCAGTCTGCACACCAATAAGCCAGACATGGAACAATGGATACTCACGCAAACCTCAGGTCCGGTATGACATCACATTGATGTTGGACAACAGGATGTATTCATCCGACATACAGGACTTCACGCTGGAGTTCACAGCCAGCGAACACAAGCAAGCAAGCAAGCACTAAAATGGTATAACAGAATTACTAACAGAGAGCTTATGAAGAGAACTAGAAAAGTTCCGGCGAATATAAAGTTGATGAAAAGTCGCCTGCGCTGAATAGGGCATACGTTATAACCCCGGTTATAGCACAACTATAAAGTCCATTCTCTGGAAGTCACAGGATAAAAGTAACAGAGGAAGACCTAAAACACACAGAGGAAATAATTAGAGATAGAGGTGGATAATATGGGGAGGGCATGGAGGAAGATGACAGAAGATAGGAGGGCTGGGCGTGAGTTGGTTGAGACCTATCCTCCGAAGTGTCATCCTCCGACCACCTTACCTCACTGAAAACACGTGGTGCCCTTTTTAGACTGGCCATATTCAGAAGTCAGCGTGGCCGAGAGGTTTGCCGCGCACGCGCTTAAACATCCTGTGCGCTGACGACATGGCAGTGGGTTAGTTTCACACACCCATCATTTGGGCGTGTTTGTTGACTTCTCGTTCAGAAAGCACCAGCAACCTACTGAAGTAACATTGTTGTCTAGAAAATCACCGTGGGGTTGATCGAAAAGTTCTGCAAGTGGCATGCATTAAAACAACCCCCCCCCCCCCCCAAAAAAAAAAAAGAAAGAGGGGGGGGGGGGGTGAAATTCTGAAGCCACGTCATCGTACACAAAAATTCACCTCAAAGAGGGAACTTAGCAGTCAGCATAAGGTCACCATACAATGGATACCATCTCACTGTGGAGTACCCGGAAACGACAGAGCTGACCGATTGACTAAGGAAGGAGCAAAAGAAGAACAGCCTGATGTGCCCGTTACGTTCCACAAAAAGTACAGAATGATCCAATCCGTCAGAAAGCCACCAAAACCTAGGCGACTACCACGTTATGGACAGACCAGAACAAGTCATTATTCTGCGTCTCAGAACAGGACACAACAGATTACGCAACCACATGTATACACAATGCAAGATTAGCGAATCAATCATGTGCACATGTTAATTGGCGTCGCAGACAGCAGAGCACATACTCCAAGACTGCCCAAAGAACAACATATCTAGGCAAACCTTCTGGCCTAGAGAGACGACAGTGGAAGATAAATTCTATGGACTACTGTGTGAACTAAAAAAGGCAGTTAAATTCATTCAAGAGACAATATTGCAGTTATAGACATATTTCACGCGAACGAAAGAAGAAGAACCTCAAAGAGAATCTGAAACCAACTAGCCTGCATGGCGATTGCCAGGCTTGGCCATGGGAATCCCATGGGGAAAAAAGGGGGATTTTCTTAATAGTGATGGGATGGGACGGGATGGGACAGGCATAAATTACTATTGGATGGGACAGCAAAACATGTCCCATGGACAAGCCCGCATAAATTACATGCATAAATTACCACGCAATGTAAATTATGTCCCATGGACAACCCTGGCGATTGCACTAATCACTGGAGCGCGTCGTCTCCCATGCAACTAAAACAGAACATAAGGTTGACGTGATAAGTCTGCAGATCTCACACAGCTGAAAGGACTAGTCTACAACTAAAACAAAATATCAGATTGACATCATAAGATTGCAGATGTCACAAAGCTGAAAGGACTAGTACTGGGGAAAAGCGCATCTATCACATCATCGACGCATGTGGTAAGTGGGACATGGGTCATGTAGACATGGGTAATACGACTTCCTTGTATGTTAGATGTACAGGTCAGTGACCCTTGAAGTACGTCACACTGTCCTACTCTATTAGTTTGTTGCATGTCTTTTAGGGGACGTTACAATCATCATGTTTTGGTTGTTTGAGACTCTCATCTCATCGCAACTCTTCCTTGTTCCTCTTGCACTTTGCGGTGACGTAGTGAAGTTGAAACAGCGGGAGAGTGCCCGTTTATGGGCTTCATATATTGAAATGCCCATGGACTCTGCTATTCTCTCTGTCCATCGTTTACGCGGTCGGCCTCTTCTTCTACTTCCATTTGGTCTGTACATCATTGCTTGTTGTGGTATACTGTTAGTTGGTAAACTAGTTACATGGCCAAACAATTGACTTGCTGCCTTCTAATAAAATCTAGCGCTGCTATAACCCAACTTTGTTCCTGATTTCTTAATTTCTGGTTTTCTTTCTTCTTGATTCATTGAGTATTCTTCTCAGGAATCGCATTTCTGTTGTGTTTTTTTATTTTCTCTCTTTCTGCCATTGTCCGGGTTTGGCGTCGGTAGCATAGAGTTGGTAGGAAGATCGTGTTGTAGAGTTTGTGATTTACTAGGTAATTAAGTTCAGTTGTTCGCAATTGCTGTCTGAAATACCGACACCCATACCATGGAAACCAGGTCAATGCGGTCTGCTTCCAAATAGTTTGAAATACTAAAGAAGTATTTCAGGATCCTCGTCGATGCAACGGAGTTCGTGCATCGAGCTGAGTTTCTCCAGACTCAGATTTGAGTTAGGAGAAGAACTGAGCACTTATGGGTTAAACAGTGTGCCGTGATGTTGATCCAACGACTAAACTAAATTAAACTTCCAAATCGTTTGCAGACGATGTCGAACCCTGGACTCGGTATGACAGGAGGCTGCGTGTTGTAGTAACCACTGGGACGCCGCGTCGGTCATGCATCGTGTGTGACTAGTTAATATTGCTTCCAGGTTTGTTATAACTATATATGTCTGTGGGTCACGGGGTCAGTCGCCATGACCTGGACTTGTGGAGGCCTAGAAGTGGCTCTCTCAAGTGGGTCTGTGTGATATACATATCTAACGTTATAGTTACGGACGCAATTCGTAATCTCGCATATCTCGTTTGAAACTCAGCTCGTGGAGATTAGGCAGCAGACCACCTTGCGTTGGTTTTCATATAGTGGTATGAGTGCCGGTTCGGAAAAGCAATGGCAGACTACTGAATGTAAACTTGCCAATAAATCACAAACGGTCAAAAATACTGGGGGTTGACTGCGACGTCCTGTAAAGAATATGCAACTGATTTACAGCGTAACATTCCAGGTTAACACTCTGTGGCGGAGAAGCGTGGTTCAAAGTCTAGATCAGGGGTGGTGAATCTTGTGTGTGTGTGTGTGTGTGTGTGTGTGTGTGTGTGTGTGTGTGCGTGCGTGCGTGCGCGCCAAGGACCTGTTGGATATTTATAAGCCATTGGTGGGCCATACAACATTGTCAGCTTACAAATTAACCTGCTATATTTAGTCAAACATGCAGTTACTTCATCCCTATTGTGTTGACAGGAATCGCTTCTGTTGTGTGGCGTGTAATGTTAGATGGTATAGATGATGCTGCTTCTAGAGTTATTGGTGATTGTTTATACAACTTGATTTATTTAAGTTTGAGTCCCGTCTGCGATTGCCTCTTACTTATATAGCCGAAATGGGTAGTTGCTGAAAATTACTTAGAAAGCCGAAATGAGTAGTTGCTGAAAATTACTTAGATATCCGAAATGAGTTTTGAAAGAGGACAAGACACAAAGAAATGTTATCACAAACATCAGAAAGAGGTTGCTGTCATCGTATGGCTACTTTAAGAGAAAAGAATATCTGGAACTTGTTTTGACAACTGGAGAACTGGAACGCCTTTTAATTTGTTCGAATCATTAGTTAAGGGACTTAGCTTGGCCCTGCAGCCAGTAGAGTTGGTATCTGCATGTCTGCATGAGAAGTGAAAAGCGTCTTTTTGTCTATCAGGCTATCTGTATGCCTACTTGCCTGTATCTGTCTGTCTGTCTGTCTGTCTGTCTGTCTGTCTGTCTGTCTGTCTGTCTGTCTGTCTGTCTGTCTGTCTGTCTGTCTGTCTCTCTCTCTCTCTCTCTCTCTCTCTCTCTCTCTTTCTATGTATATATATATATATATATATATATATATATATATATATATATATATATATATATATATATATATATATATATAAATCCATCATGTGCCATGCCGATAAGCGTGGGCGGTCATGTTTTGCCATCTCACTCGGCCTTCCCACGTGTCCAAGCCACCCAGGTATTTCATTCTCGGTCTTCCCCTTGTGCTCTTCCCTTCGATCTTACCAGTTGTCACCAAGTTCTCCAATTCATTTCTTCTCATAACATGCCCAAAAAATATTGTCTGTCTGCGTCTAATGTCTCTAATCAGTTTACGATCTTTATTTGTTTCTTGAAGGACTTGTTCATTGATTTTTCTGTTTGTCCATGGTATTCTTTGCATATTCCTCAGAAACCACATTTCTACAGTCATCACATGTTCTTTTCAGTATGACTCTCTCTCTGTCTCTCTGTCTCTCTGTCTCTCTCTCTCTCTCTGTGTGTGTGTGTGTGTGTGTGTGTGTGTGTGTGTGTGTGTGTGTGTGTGTTAGGAGCGTTCATGTGAAATCCATTCGTGCCGCACCGCGCGTAATTGCATACGTTGAACATGATCATGTCATAGTCATGTGATAAGTACTGACCAATGAATAAAAGAGCCGTGCTTATCGTCCCATGTTGCATAGGTTCTGTTTCTGACCGTTGAGAAAATGGCCGGGTTGATCCAAAATCCGCCCAAAGAAGCTCAAAGAGCGGTGATTCAGTTTCTTTCATTTGAAGGATGTCGACCAGTGGACATTCATCGAAGAATGCAGGCAGCGTACGGTAACAAATGTGTCTCGAAGACAACAGTGACAGACTGGGTGCGAATGTTTCGGAAAGGACGTCAGTTTACGACAGATCTTCGACGGCCGGGTCAAGCCCATATTGTTGCAACAGAAGAAACCATTGCCAAAATTGATGCAGCAGTACAGATGAACCGTTGTCGAAGCATACGTTCGCTAGCGAAAGAATTTGATGTGTCAATTGGGACAATTCAAAATGTCGTTCGTAAGAAACTGCAATATCGGAAGGTGTGTTCGCAGTGGGTACCACGTATGTTGACCGAACACCAAAAGTAGGAACACATGGGATGGTGTTTGAACCACTTGCTGCGTTACAGAGTGGAGGGTGATGCATTTATCTTCCGCATAGTGGCAGGCGATGAATCTAGGTGTCACCAATTTGAGCCGAGCAGCAAGAGAGAGAGAGAGAGAGAGAGAGAGAGAGAGAGAGAGAGAGAGAGAGAGAGAGAGAGAGAGAGAGAGAGAGAGAGAGCATGCAATGGAAGCATGCTGGATCACCAAAAGCCAAAAAATTCAAGTTACAGGTTTCCGTTGGTAAGGTTATGCTGAGCGCATAATTTTTTTTGGGGGGGGGGGGGGGGGGGTTTTATTGTTTTTTTTTTTTTTTTTTACCATGAAGGGCTATTGTTGGCCGACTTTAAAGAACCTGGTGTCAACATCAACTCTACCCCCTACTTGGAAACATTAGATAAGCTGCACAAAGCCATCAAGAATAAGCGACCCGGCATGCTTTCTCGCGGTGTGATTTTGTTGCACGATAATGCTCGTCCGCATGTTGCAAAGATTGTGCAGGAAACATTAAGAGAAGTGGGAAATTCTGCAACATCCAGCCTACAGTCCCGATTTGTCACTATGTGATTTTCATTTCTTCGGACCTCTAAAAAAAAGCTCTCATGGGGCAACGATTTCAAGCAGATGCAGACGTAATGAACGCGGTAAACACTTGGTTCATTGAGCAACCACAATCCTTTTTTTTTTTTTTGCGGACGGCATTCGCCGCCTACCTAAGCAATGGGGTGCTTGCCTGAATACCTACGGCGACATCTCCTCACCAACCCATGGTGCATAATTCATTCAAAATGAATGCTTTGTTTAATTCTACCACACCTGTTAATGTTTCTTTCATGCTTTTGTAATAAAGCCATTGGAACGGGTTTTAAATGAACGACCCTATATATATATATATATATATATATATATATATATATATATATATATATATATATATATATATATATATATATCTTCTTCAGCGTTCCGAGCCATTGAGCTTCTTTGCTGCATATACAATCCGTCTCCATTCGTCTCTCTCTCTGGTTGACCGTCTCTCTTGTGTGTGTGTGTGTGTGTGTGTGTATATATATATATATATATATATATATATATATATATATATATATATATATATATATATATATATATATATATATGTCACACGTCGTTCTTGATGATAATATCACGAAGTTCTTACGATGATATGTTCATGATATTGTCGTGTGATGGTCGTTGTCTAGGTAACGATACTCATGGTGTGTCAATGAAGATATCTAACTGGCTTGCAATATAACTCACCCCCGCAGTGCATGTTCACCAGTGATTAAACAAGATTCCGTTGGCGCACATAATCCTTTATTACAGAAATAAGACGGACAGACGGAACATGTTTATACATCCAGAAATAATGTAATCCATAGACTATAAATATCCTCCTCACAATTTAACCAGCACACATCAATGCCTTCTCAAGCCTGCTTCATATCAAATCCACAAGACAGGTAATCCAGCTACTATCCACGGCTGGATCTCCTACAATACAACCCACACATTGGGTCGGAGCCACTGCTCAACTATGCAACCCACTCTGGGTTTTGGCCCTCACTCCCTATAGAACCCACTCTGGTTCAGGCCTGTCTTCACAACTAGGAGAACAACACAACACGGAGATCTCTAACTCCGCTTCTCCTTAGAATACCGACCAGTTCGGCATCTACACATTAACTGTCCTGAAGTCCCTTGACTTCACACAAAAATAGACTGTCCTTCCCCCATCCCCTGGGGTCCACACTCACCTATTCCCATTATTTCTCAGGACTGGCTGTTTTCTCATAGCCAGGTCAGTCACTTTACTGTCTCCCACTTTCATCTCCATTCTTTCTCATGCCCGGTCACTCAACTCAATGTCAATGACCCAGGCTTATGTCAATATATATATATATATATATATATATATATATATATATATATATATATATATATATATATATATATACGCGCGCGAACACACGCATGCACGCACACACACATACAATCACAAAATATAATGAATTGATATCCATGTTTCAGATTCATAGGGTGTTTACTATGTATTTACACCGAGAAATTATACACAATAGAACTTGCATAATACAGTCAACAATCTCTGTATACATTTCAAACAAATGAATTTATGTATGCCTCTCAAAGACAGATTTTTTGAGCACAGGTCACATATGGTCATATATCGTTGTGTTTACATAACTGAGGTTTACTTGCGTGTATAGCAGACGCCTCTGCATATATAGTACTTTATAGTTATGTAATGTGAACAGCTGGCTGAAGTAATCTGTGTCGTGTTACAGTTAACCATGACAGCTGTTTATTTATTTGTGTGTGTGTGTGTGTGTGTGTTTTTTTTTTTTAATTCGCTCGGTTTTAACTTGAGTGTAGTCCGCGCTGGGTGTTTTTTGTTTTTTTTTGTTTTTGGCGTGTGTTCTAGTTTTCCCTATTACCAGTGTCCCTTGCCACCAGGAGTAATTTTCGTCCCCAAGTCAAGGACGAGAAGTCATCTTAGTCCAACTGACCGGTGTAGGGGTTGAATACGTTGCCTCGGCATTACAACATGGGATGCCAAGATGCCAGACTGTCAAGAAGCTTCTCTGTTGGTCTCCTTCAGCCTTTCACTCCCACCACCTGTATCGGTCTCACAGAATGTGGAC
>JACEFZ010021525.1:0-44918 GCA_014155875.1 Cepaea nemoralis
GTATTTGGGTTCCCAATAGCTCTTAACCTCCCCTCTTGCCTTGACTCCACAGACGGGGAAGGTGACCACCAGTATCATGGGTGGACCCCCTCGGGGCGGGGGGCCCGGGCACTATCACCGCCTGAGGGGACTTCACGGGATTAGCAATATCGTTTAATTTTGTTTTGTGACATCATGAATTAAAGTTACTTGCACTGCTTTGTCAAGCCTGGGGCCAGAAATCCGATTTCGAAAAGCTTTATTGGGGATGCTTCCCTAGCCTTTGACTTCCCCATCTACCTAAAGGGCGCGGGTTTTGTGTCTCTTCGTCTGGTCCCTCTCCTTGACCTGTCCGACATGGGTGGCCCTACCAGTAGCTGTGCTACCGTCGGCATAGCTCTTGGGGTCATTGGGACGCACAAGCCCCTCTACCTCGTCACGGTGGACACACAGCAGAGGGGTACCGAGGATTCTTCTTCTTCTGCGTTCATCCGGAGTTGTTTTTTTTTTCGGATGTGATTGCGTTGTGTCTGTTTACAGCAGAGCTGCGTTCTTGCGCCGTTAGGCCGACACATCCGACTTCTGTGGGCATTTGTTGACCGGGTTAACCTTCCCGGGTACCGAGGATTCGAACCCGGGTCTCCCGGCATTCTAGCCACTCGACTAGCTCATCGAGTGCCCATTGATCTTTAAAAATACTGTCCTAGCACCATATATCGAATACGCCCAAGGCGTGTAAAAGAGTCAAATGAAGACAGTTCTTATGATTATTGTTCTTCTTAGCATTCTACGAGGAAACCACATCTTTTATTACCTAGAGTTTCTTTATAATAATAGAATTAGGAATGTATAACACTTAACTATTTAACGTTTCAAATTTGATAAATGTTATCTTCTTCTTGATGTTTATTGTATGTCTTGCCATACCTGCATCTTTGTACGTCTTTCAATCACTGAAGGTCTCAACGCTAGCTGCCTAAGGTGAAATCACAATATCAACATAATCATAAGTGTATTACGTTCACTGGTGCCATATGTGCACAAACTATAATTAAACAATTAAAATACTGTGCCAGAGTGTTTAGCTTACATCGACTAACATAAATAGATCACGTCACACACAGCTCATTGTTTGGTGTAAATGAAAAAGTACTAGTCGCACCTAGGCCAGGGAAGCCGGCTCGAATATCTTGGGTCATTGAATTACCAACAATGGTGACACAATAAAGGAAATTAAAAGACAAATATCTATTGCTCTTCAAAGACTAAAATAACTGAATAAATTAATGGAGTGGGACAGATAAACTACAAAAATTATATTTTTAAGGGCATGCATCTTTCCCATTGCAACATACGCCTGTGAGACCTGGACACTTACTAAACATGCTGAACAACGCATAAATGCCTCTGAATATACATGTTACAGACGGGTTCTAAGAATACAATGGACAAAGAAAAGAACAAATGCATCCATAGTTCAAGAGCTAAATATTGAAGAAGGTTGGCTATTAAAGACGATAAAACAAAGAAAACTGAAATATTTTGAGAACAATAATGGAGGGGTATATGCCCGAGAAGAGAGGAGGAGGAAGGCCAACGAGAAGATGGGTGCAGGATGTGGTGGATGATCTCCAGATGGATGTAACAGACGCGGGACATCTTGCTTGTGATCGAGAATTTTTCCGGAAGGTTGTTATGGGAGCGAAATTCTGCAAGGGACATGCTAGTGAATGAATGAATGAACTAGTCGCACACGCCTTGTTACACTTTTTTTTTAATTAGAAATGTGTCCCTAAGCAGTTTATTGCTATGTGTCTATGAAGTGATAATGCCATCACATTTTGTAGGCCTGAATGCACGGAGGAATAGGTGACCAGGCTTTCCTTCAGTTAGCAGGCAATTAGCCCAGGCGTCAAACCCTCGCATGGGAGGTCGGCATGGCCGAATGGATAAGAACGCGTTTCTTAAACATCCGGTGTGCTGATACCGAGGTAAGGGCTTCAATCCCTACACCGGACAGTTGGACTAAAATGTTGACCACTTTTCCTTGACTTGGAGACGTAAATTACATGTACCTCGGAAGTCAGAGTGGGATCGCTTGGTGGCGAGGGACACGGTTAATAGGGAAAGCTAACCCACACACAAAATTCAGTCCAGCACTACTAGAAGTAGTGTGTATGGCTTGGGTTAAAAGTGAGCGAGCACAAAAAGTTTTTAAAAATATAAAAACCTCGTTGCTTTGCGCATAATTAGTTGACTTAAATGTGTTGTCTCTTCTGCCATCATCTGTTATTGCACCTGACAGACTTGAGAAACTTGTTGCATGTTCAAGAATATCTTCGTCTAAACTTGTCATTGTTGCCTTCTTTAAACATGGATTAACCCTTTTTATTCCAACCACTTGTTACATTGACTCATTCCGTTCTACCTATTACTGAATAAAATTTGGTGGAACTGCGGTAAAGCTGCGAAAATGTAAACAATATAAAATGACACAAAGTAGTGCAGCTTTACATAACAGAATTATGACACAATACAGGACGTATGCGGCGATTAGCCTTCATCAGCAAACAAATACATACACAAAACACAACATATAGTCACGGAGATCTCCTGTGACTACATTAAGACGTGACGACAGAATGAGAAGAATAAAAAGATGAAAAATATACAGCAATGAAGAGAAAATAAAAATTGGAAAAGAAATGTTCCTACTTACCTCAGAATTGTGTTACTTACATCAGCTTGTGTATAGCGTTCATTGTTTTCATTTTTTCATCTTTGTATTCTTCTCATTCTGTCGTCGCTTCTTAATGTAGTCACAGGAGATCTCCGTGACTATATGTTGTGTTTGCTGATAAGGATAATCGCCACAACGTCCTGCATGTGTCGTAATTCTGTTTTGTAAAGCTGCACTACTTTGTGTCATTTTATATTGTTTACCTATTACTGAAACTCCTCTTGTTTGAGAGTTGTTAATTTAGCGAAGTAAATAAGTCAGTAAAGTTACAGAACCTGTTCACTGAAACATACTGTAACAGTCAGACGGAGGTCAGCAAGGCTGAATGGGTAAGAGAATTCTTATAATCCGGTGTGCTGATGCCGAGGTAGCGGGTTCTTCTTCTTCTTCTTCTGCGTTCATCCGGATTTTTTTTTTTTTGGTGGGATGTGACTGCGTTATGCCTGTTTACAGCAGAGCTGCGTTCTTGCGCCGTTAGGCCGACACATCCGACTTCTGCGGGCATTTGTTGACCGGGTTAACCTTCCCGGGCGGTAGCGTGTTCAACCCCTACAATGTCAATTGGACAAAAATTTTGACTTCTCGTCCTTCACTTAGGGACATAAATCACAAGTACCTCAAAAGTTGGAGTGGGTTCGCCTAATAGCGAGAGACGCTGGTAATAGAAAAAAGCGAATCAACATGCAAAAATCAGTCCAGTGCACTAGACGTATTATCACGTGCATGGACGACGCTTGAGTTCAAACGACCTAACGCAACAAAACAAAAACAAACAAACAAAAGTTGTATGATTATTGAAAACCAAGATAATAGAAACGTATAGAGAAGTTATGTGTATCAGCATTTCATCCTGGCATTGAATCCAGTGCCGCCCACCGGGCGCTGGAACGCAAATTATTCCTCCCCCACGACGCTTGACGGCAGAAGTGGAAGATGATGATGATGATGATGATGATGATGATGATGATGATGATGATGATGATGATGATGATGATGATGATGATGATGATGATGATTGAAATATACCACACGAATGGATACTTTCTTTACGAGAGCAGGACATGTGAAGGAGCATAATCCCTCACGCGAAATGGCAAGGCACTTGATGATAGTATTGACAGTCTATAAGCTCGCATTATACCTTTCTATGCACAAAGAAAATGTAATATGTTTGTAAAGAGGTGAGGTTATTCATCTGACCTTTTCTCTCGGTAATGTTCCCTTTACGAAGAGCACTTACGCCCTTTAGACGGGGAGCGCAGGGAACAACCCTAGGGCCAGACGACATGTTGTTTACATATCCGGCATCTAAAACGATAAATTGTCTCTAGTGTGAAGCTGATTCCGAAGGCTAAGCAATAGCAGGAAATCCGTGATTCGTTGGGATCGAGTGTTTGTGTGTTGTGGGGATTGTGGGGGGTTAGGGTTTATGCATGTTTCGTTAACTCTTAAATGGTTAATCATATGTTTGATGAAATTAGTTTCTTTTTCTTGGAGTTTTTAATAAAAGATCTAGGTTATTTTGAAATTATTTTGAGGGCTTTATGGGTTTTGGGTTTATGCATATTTCATTAACTCTTAAACTGTTAATCACATGTTTAGTGAAATGAGTTTCTATTTCTTGGAATTTTGAACAAAGATGTTGGGTATTTTGAAATTAATTTGAATTTCGGAGAATTTTCAAGCTATGCTAATTTTAGGCTATTATCAAACTGTTGATTGTCATCATTATCGTTTGCCGTGCCGATAGCGTGGGTGGTTATGTTTCGCCAACTCACTTGATTACCAGAGTCATGGATCAGCTCCGTGTTATTGTGTCGACCATACCACGTGGCCAAGCCATCCAAGGCATTTACTTTTGCCTTCCCATTGTTCTCTTCCTCTCGATCTTGCCAGTTGTCACGAAGTTCTCCAATTTATATCTTCTCGTAACGTGACCAACAAAATTGTGACTGTCTAATTTCTCTAATCAGTTTACGAATTTCATTTTTTTCTTGTAGGACTTGGTCATTGGTAATTCTGTCTGTCCATGGCATTCTTTGCATTTTCCTCAGAAACCACATTTCCACAGTCATCAGATGTTTTCAGCCTGTTTACTCATTGTCCACGCTTCACATCCATAAAAATAAACAGGTTAAATATAGCACCTCAACACTCTTTTTTCTCGTTGCAAATGACATCTTTTTTTCAGTATGTTTTCCATCTTGCTTTCCCTCTTAGCAGTGACCATACTGGTCGATGACCGTAGTCATTGTCTCACTGTTGTGAAGTTGGAGACTATAACCTACAACAACTATATGTTGGCTGTTCTTTAACTTCATCCACCACCTGCACACATGGCTTCACGGTAGGGTTGCCAGACGTCCGGCAAAAAGAGGACATCTCCTTTTTTAGACTAATATTCTCCGTTCGGCAGGCAAAGCTAAATACCTTTAAAATGTTCGGCTTTTCTTATGTTTTATGTTTGTTTTTGTTTTTGTTTTTTTTATATTTTATGAGTAATTAATGAAGATTATAAGGTAATAATTGTACCATCGACTGTTTAAATAACGTTTTTTAGCATTTTGAAAAAGCCCTCCATTGAATTTATATTTATTTTTTAACATGGTTGTTTCTTGGTCGATTCACTAAGAGAAATATACAATTATTGGTAGCTATTGTAATAAAATTGTACTGATTGTGGGTTTAATCTGGAACGATTCAAATGAAACATTCAGTATGTCCTCCGTTGTCCTATTCTTTGTCTTATTATGTCCTCTTTATGGTGCCCACGTATCTGACAAACCTAGCTTCCTCGTAACCCTGATCGGGGGGAGGGGGGGGGGGGGGGGGGCTAACCGGGCTATCCACCTTGCAAAAGGGTGTCCCGTAGGCTAGTGGAGGGAAGAAGGCACCTTATATTGGTGTTTAACGGATATTGTAACTATACTGAGTTTTAAAAAAGTGGATTGACGACAACAAAGACGTACAATCACACGGAATGACACTATCCAGTGCCACCCATCTGACACTGAAACGTTAACTATTCTTCCCCACGACGCTTGACGGCAAAAGTTAAAGATGATGATGTTGGCTGACTTTTCTGAGATTTTCAAACTAAATTTACCAGTGTGCTGATTTAAACGATTTTGATGTTTAGAATATTTGCAAGTTATACTGACATCATCGATTTTTGATAACGGCCACAAACGTCTTGACGTCACTGACGTCTAGTAATGACCCCACATACTGATGTTTGGTTGTGTCCACTAATTGGTCACAGGTCACAGGTCACTTACGATTGGCAATAGCCACGGTAACAACCCTTCCGTCACTCAAGAACCAACTCCTTACTTAAAAGGATGTTGTTGCTATTGGTACACCCATATTAGTCATGGGCAGGAAGAATTCCATTGTGGCGACTTTTAGGCTTCATGACAATCCCAGGCTTGGCTAGCGCAAAGAGGGTCAGCCGAGCACAGGGGTAATTCTCAAGTCAGATCTCTAGCAGGCTTACATTTCAGGGTGGATAGTGCAGTAGACTGCAGGACAGTAGCTCAAGCCATAGTTGCAGAACGATTATATTTCTTTTTCCCAATAGCCAGGCCGATTCGTGGATCCAGCCTCGTGAAAATGGGTGAAGCTAACTTTCTGAGAATTAAAACACAACGAAGAGGGGGGAAATGAGTAAATCAGGACATACGTGGGGGTAATAGCTCACAAATAAACACACATAGTATTGTTTTGGCGCTCATAGAAGGAGAAGAAGGAAGTAGAGACTAGAGGACGCACTAGACAACATACAATTTGAAAGCTATAGTTACCGACCGGGATTCGAACCTGTCACCTCCAAATGACGAAGGAGCGCGCTGCAGGAACAAGTGTACTTCGAAGTATGACCAATTAGACACTCAAAAAAGTGTCTTCATTAACCAGGTTTATCATACAAATGAACCTAATTCATTAGAAAACAGCAAGTTAAATAGTTCGGCCATATAACTAGGCTACCAACTGACAGTATACAAACAACAAACAATGATGTACAAGCCAAATTAAACCGGAAGAAGAGGCCGACCATGTAAGCGATGTACAGAGGGAATAACAGAGTATATGGGAATCTCGACATTAGAAGCCAATAAACTGGAACTCTCCCATTGTTTATGCTTTCACCTCGATACCGCAAGGTACAAGAGGAACATTATGGGAGGAGACGATGATGAAGGACAATGGTCATCAATCAATCAATCATGTACCATGCCGGAAAACGTGAGCGGTCATGACTCGCCATTTCACTCGATCACCAGAGTCGTGGATCAGCTCAGTGTTCCTGTCTCGACTATGACATGTGGCCAAGCCATCCAGTTATTTTCCTCTCTGTCTTCCCCTTGGTCTGTTCCCCTTCGATCTTGCCACTTGTCACTAAGTTCTCCAATCCATTTTTTCTCATAACATGTCCAAAAAATGTTGACTGTCTACGTCTAATTTCTCTCATCAATTTACGATATTCATTTGTCTCCTGTAGTAATTGGTCATTGGTTTTTCTGTCTGTCCATGGTATTCTTTGCATTTTCACCAGAAACCACATTTCTGAAGCCATCAGATGTTTTTCAGCTTGACTGCTCATTGTCCGAGTTTCATATCCATACAAAAGAACAGGCTCTATGTAACATCTCAACACTCTTTTTCTCGTTTCAATTGGCATCTTTTTATTGGTCAGTATGTTTTTCATCTTGCTAACGGTTACTTTCGCCATGGCGATTCTTGCTCTAATCTCTACAAGGCATCTCCCATAAGATGTTATGACTTCTTCTTCTTCTTCTTCTTCAGCATTCCGAGCCATTGAGGTTCTTTGCTGCAAATACAATCTGTCTCCATTCGTCTCTCTGGTGGACCTTCTCTTGCCAGTCGTTGATTCCAAGTGCTTGTAGGTCTGTATGTATATTATCTCTCCACCGCCTTCTTGGTCTACCTCGGGGTCTACGGTCATTTATTTCCTGAGTGTAAGCGAGTTTTGTTTCCCTATTATCTTCCATTCTTTCTATATGCCCAGCCATTGTAGTCTATTAGCCTTCATGATACCAGTGATTAGCGGGGACTTAAACAAATCATAAATGTCTTTGTTACTTCTTCTTTTCCACTCTCCACTTTGTGTATCCCTAATGGGTCCAAAGATGCGTCTTAAAATTTTGTTCTCAAAGGTTTGTAACAAGGCTTCGTCTCCTTTCGTTGTACTCCAGGTTTCAGAGCCATACAGCACAACTGGTCTGATCAGTGTTTTGTATATTGTGATTTTGGTGTTACGAGATAGCGCCTTTGATTTTAGTAGATGTTGTAGTGCATAGTATATCTTATTTCCAGAGTTGATTCTAGTTTGTATTTCTTCCCTTATGATGTTGGAGCAGTTGAAGATTGTACCCAGGTATTTGTATGTTTCCGTTCTTTTAATGGTCATATTATCTATTTGTATGTGGCCAGAGTTTTTTAGCCATTCCGTCTCTTGAAATTACCATATATTCTGTCTTATCTTGGTTGATAACCAGCCCCATCTGTTGGGCTTTTTTCCTTAAGTTGAGTCAATATTTCTAATGTCTTTTGTTCACTTTGCCCTATAATATCTATATCATCTGCATAACCAAGCAGCTTGGATGTTCCTCCAATATCACATTCCTCCTTTACCTTCCTTACAACTTTCTCTAGAGCCAGATTGAAGAGTAGCGGCGATAGTGCATCACCCTGTTTCAAGCCAGATGTTATTTGGAAGGGGTCTGATTTCCTGCCTTTATATGTTACTATATTATAAGTATCTTCCATGCATAGTTTGGTCATGTTAATTAACTTCCTTGGTATTCCAATTCCTGCATAACATTCCATAGACTATTCCTATGGACACTATCATAAGCCTTTTTAAAATCCACACAAAATGTTATGGAGATCTCTTTTATATTCCCAATGTTTCTCGGCTATTTGTCGTAAGATAAGTATCTGATCTATTGTTGATCTGTTTTTGTCTAAAACCGCCTGGTAGTCACCTAATATGTCTTCTGAATATGGTTTTAGTCTATTTAGTAATACTGCGGATAGTATCTTATAGCTTGTGGACAGTAGTGATATTCCTCTATAATTTCCACATTGGAACTTGTCTCCTTTCTTAAAGATAGGTATCAATAATGACTCTTTCCAGTCATGGGGTAATTCTTCTGTCCTCCAGATTTTTATTATTAGTTCGTATAGCTTTAGATGTAATGCATGTACCGATTCACTTGTTGAAGAATATTCCCATTTACTTGTGTATTACATTGTGGTATTTCGTTCTTCCTAGTGACGACCATAATCTGTGTCATTTTACAATTTAATTCTAATCCCAGTTGTTCATTGTGTGCAACAACCGCATCTACTAATTGTTGCAGATCCTGCTCATTGTCTGCAATCAATACTGTATCATCTGCATGGTCACCATCTCCTCCTTATACTGTGCCTAGCATAGAGACGATCTAGCAGCACGACATCTCCAGCATTTACCATTACTGTTTTAAACTAAGAGTACCTATTCTAGCTGACGATTGGTCTACACAAATATGGGGGGGGGGGGGCACTATATATCCAGTGCCGGCTCCGTGGCGAAGGAGTTCTGGACGCAGTTCGTGATCCCGCATACCCGCGTTCGAAAGGCAGCTGCGCGCGATTTAGAAGCAGACCGTGTTTCGTTGATTTTTAACTAACTGGTACGGATATCGGTCGCTCAGAAAGCAATGGACAACTTTTTTTTTTATTCACATATCCTTTACAGGACATCGCTGTCAACAGCAGCATCTTTCAGCTGTCTGTTGATTTCTTGGCAAGATTACACTCAGTAGTTTGCCATTGCTTTCTGAGCGGCCGGCTCAGTTATCCCGCAAGTCACCAGATGGGGTAGAACCGCTTCCAGTTCTCGCCCGCTACGAGACTCTGCGTGATAAACGGGATTACGGAGGAAGTGGTGTAACCCCTCGGCCAGAGAGACCGGCAATGGAAAACTACTGAACGTAATCTTGCTATAAGATTACAACAGCAAAAACTGCTGGTGTTGACTGTACCGTCCTATAAAGGATATGCAACTACCTTGTATAAATCTAATACGCTTCAAGGCGTGCAAAACTGTCACAGGACATCGCTGTCAACACCAGCATTTTACTGCTGTTGTCGATCTCTTGGCAAGTTTACGTTCAGTAGTTTGTCATTGCTTTCTGAATGACCGATTCCTATCCAAAACACGTTAAAACCTAGTGCAACGCTGTCTGCTGCCAAATCGGTCACCGATGTGTTTCCAACGCGGGTTGGCGGGCTTACGAACCGCGTCCGTAACCCTTTGCCACGGAGGCGGCTCTTGCCTTTTCATCATCATCATCATCATCATCATCATCTTCCACTTCTGCCGTCAAGCGTCTTGCCTTTTAAACCCCTTTAAATCTGTAATTGGTCCTCATAACCTAGAGCAATACCGTCGGTAACGTAGCTACCAGCAGGTCTCCCACGTCGGTCGGGAGGAAGAGTAAGGAGTGAGAAAACCACAAATCTTCTGTCTGGCAGGTAGACTGTCAGGGGAGGAAAATCCGAAATAAAGGCCTGTCGAAATTAAATGCCCTGGGTTACAGGTCTGGCAGCGTTGTTTCTTGGATTGACTTTACGTTTTGACAGCTCTATTTCTGGCAATTTTTTAAAGGAATAAGTGTGGTCCTGCATTTCATTTTGTTTTTCTTTCGGCACTCCATCATTGGAGGAGAAGTTTATCTGGTACTGGTCTGCTTCTGTTGTACTATATTCT
This sequence comes from Cepaea nemoralis, assembly GCA_014155875.1. Lineage (NCBI taxonomy): Eukaryota > Metazoa > Mollusca > Gastropoda > Stylommatophora > Helicidae > Cepaea > Cepaea nemoralis. The sequence continues at coordinate 10,500 of JACEFZ010021525.1, forward strand.
CTCTCTCCCCCCCCCCCCCCCCCCCCCCCCCGGGTCACATTGGCGCATAGTCCATAAAACAACTTACTCCAAGGCTTTGGACTTATTGATATCTCGGATTTTGTAGCTAAAGTTGTTCCCCTTTCGTCGCCTCTTACACCTGCATGGTTACAGTGTGATACTTTTACTTATTTTGTTGGTTGGTTGGTTGGTTGGTTGGTTGGTTGGTTGGTTGGTTGGGTGGGTGGGTGGGTGGTTGGTTGGTTGGTTGGTTGGGTGGTTGGATGGTTAAATGGGTGGTTGGTTGGTTGAATGGGTGGTTGGTTGGGTGGTTGGTTGGTTAAATGGGTGGTTGATTGGGTGGTTGGTTGGTTGTTTGGTTAAATTGGTGATTGGTTGGTTGTTTGAATGGTTGGTTGGTTGGATGATTGATACTTACAACTTTATGGTTACAGTATGATACTAGTCTTTTGCTTCCATTAAGGGTCGCGGTAACACACATGCGCTATCCTCCTTAATCGCTCTTTTCGACACTCGTGACAGGTTACAGTGATTCTGTGCTTCCATTTAGGATCAGTTAACACACAGGCGGAACCGCCTTAATCGCCTCTTATGCCATGTATGGTAGTGTCACTATCCTTTGCTTCCCTGTCTTGTACCAGTAACACCGCCCGTATGTTGCCGGGGCCCATAAGGGAAGCGAAGAATAGTAACACTGTTGCCGTCCATGCATGTCGTAAGAGGCGACTAAAGAGGCTTGGACTAAGACTTGGTCTATTGTCTATTGAGACTTCCGGTCCCCAACATGGCTGATAGGCATTTAAACCGTTAAGGCCTCTGGAGTGTTTACGCTTGTGGTTACAGTTTGCATTCGCATTTTCCTCATGTTGGATTGGTAGTGCATGGCTCCGTGGCCCTACTACTGAGTGAATGCGTGGCGCGACACTGTGAAATGTGAATTTTGCGTGGAATTCTTTTACATCTGTCCGCGGTTGTTTGTAGCGTGAACTGCATGTTCGGAACGATGGCGGCTGAATGTTGCTGGATTGACTGGTTTGCCTTTTCGGTTCACGAGTGAATTTTTCAGGAGACTCCTGGGAGTAGTTGCTGGAGCTACTTAGTTCATGCTTTGTGCGGTGCTTTTGGCGGGTCGCCCTGCAAAAAAGAGACCGGGCCATATGGGATACAACCCGGGTCAATGAAGTCTTTCTGGTGACTGCCGATTCCATCGACAAGGAACTGTATTTTTCGTGGATGACTTTTCTGTTGGCACTCTAGTGGCAGTATAATTCACAGTGTACCTGTGCGGGCTGTTGGCTTGCCAAGACTACTGTCTATTCCATTGTTCATATAGGGCAGTGAGGAGCATTTTGTGTGATATTCACTGGCACAGGAACAGAGCATAATGGGGACGACCCGTTGCTGTGAAGTTGGAACCGCGACTAACTAACTAACTAACTTTACCAGTAAAGGGAGGCGGTACTGCTTGTCTTTGAAAATATCATTTCATAGATAATCAAAGGATCGATGTCTATAAAATACTGCCCTCGAAATTAATCATAATCTCTATATCACCGCTGATATGATAACCTCGCCATTTATCTTTTGAATGTAAATTCATCATTCATCACGTGCCCTTGTCAGATCAGAAAAGAACATGTGGCATGTTCTTTGCAAGACGTTGCGATCAACTTCAGGTTTATTTTCTAGGCAATTTTACTTTCAGTACTTTGCCATTGCTTTCTGAACGAGAAGTCAACGTTTACGTTCAACTGACCTTGTAGGGAATGAACATACCACCCTGCTATCAGCGAACAGGAAGTTTAAAAGCGAGGGCTCGTAACCTTCTGCCACGCTAACCTTCGATACCCGCTGATATAATGGTGCCATGGTAACAAAGGTACCCAGCTAAGCTAACATAAGCATCTGGCTAATATAGTGACTACATCTGTCACATTGGTACCCAGCTAAGCTAACATAAACATCTAACTAATATAGGTACGGTGTGATATATAAGTACATGAGTATCCGGGTGACATACATAATCATGATAACTAATTATATGTAAACAACTACACAAGTGTGGTTGTTATGGCTAAATTTGGTGCACCGTAAAATCAAGCTCATTTTAGAATCCATTATTATCAGTTGCTGATATATAGCAGAACAGGCAGCATTTTATGAAGACCAAGACAAGCGAACAGAGCAGCTAGACATTAAACGAGAGCTCATGAGAAGAATGTTCAAATGGACTAAGTCAAAAATGTTCACCAACATTTTAAGATGACCAGCGCTGTGGCTCGGGACAGTGAAGGTGTTTCACAATTTCCAGTCATGCCGAGTCGTGGGTTCGAAATCAGCTGCGGGATTTTTGAAAGCGGACCGCCTGCGTTGATTTAGATGGTATGAGGCGTCTGTTGTTCAGAAAGCAATGGTAAATTATTGAACGTAAAAGTTGTCTAATACATCACAAACAGCCACAATAATGCTGGGGTTGATTACAACGTCCAGTAAAGGACATGCAACTAAATGTAACATTTAAAAATATAACAATCGTATATTTTTTTTTTAAATGACATTGAATGAAAGACTCCAAAGAACTCCACAGTTCCTCCATTGTTGTTCACAACTTGTCCTAGTATAACTGTACAACTAAACCGGCGCGCCTTACGGTTCTGACAACGACATGTTTATGCGCTGTTACCTGAATATAAATCTATAAAATGTCAAATTAGTTTCAAGTCTGTGGTCTCAGAAACAACATCGGCCTTGTCCTGTCGTCCCAGGTGCTGTTGTACGTCCGCTTATAACAAAAGAGAGTTTGAATGTTAACGGTAGGAAGCGCACATAAACTTGTCTGGGTCGCATATACTACTAGTTCACCAGTGTGGCTGGGAACATTCAGCTCAAAGCTGTTACGTAATTATCTGTAAATTAATTGAGTTAGTCAGAAATTGAGCTTTAGGCACTTCTTAAGGAATACCTGGCACGTGATACTAAATCCATATTTGTTAAGGTCCACGGTCACTTAAAGGAGCGTAATGTGGCCAAAATTATGTCTATCGTCTTCACTTTCTAAGACGTTTTCTTGTATCCATGTTTAGTTGGGTCCACCTTAGAGCTCATGTGAAGTTTACAAATCTGCTTCAGTGCGAATTAGAACCTGTTATGGAAAGTCTGAATCGAAAGCTCACTGTGTGGATGTCATCTGCAGACTACATTCTTCTGGTTTCCGGAAGAACAGCCTATGGTGAGCGGAAGGCCCAATATACGGAAGTGAAGCTAAGCAGCCATGTGCAGGACGTGACGATTCCTTGGGTGAGCCCAGTACCAGAGCACTGCGTGTCGGCTCTGCAATTATGGAAGCCTCCTTGGATGGCGGGGAATGCCCATGGCCTGCCCCTGCCTTCCCTTGAGGGCTGACCAGGATGTCTTCGGTTGTTCTGTATGGGCCAGCTGGGATGAGAGATAACACCACAACAGTGAGAGTCAAATGTCCTAAGAAACCCCTGGGCAGGTTAACCAGATGTGTAGGCCTAACGGCGCAAGAACACAACTCTGTTGTAAACAGGCACAACGCAATCACGTCCACACACAAAAACTCTGGGTGAACTCAGAAGAAGAAGAACCTGTTATTACAGGGCTCACAGGCAAGGGTCTAGCCACCACGCTACCGCAACTCCCAAATTGAGTCGCATATCTTTTACAGGACATCGCTGTCAACATCAGCATCTTTCAGCTGATTGTCGATTTCTTGGCAAAATTACGCTCAGTAGTTTGCCATTGCTTTCTGAGCGGCCGGCTCACATACCCCTAAGTTACCAACGCGGCGAGAACCGCTACCATTTATAGCGCAAGTTACGTTCCTCACGTGGATATACGAGATTACTGAGAAAGTCGCTAAACTATAGGTCAGGGAGATCGGCTTCAAATTGACCAAATTTAGTTAGTGATATAATTAAGGACAAAACACAAATGTTTTCATTTAATTCATTTGGTTGGTTGGTTGGTTGGTTGGTTAGTTGGTTGGTTGGTTGGTTGGTTGGTTGGTTGGCTGGTTGGTTGGTTGGTTATTGATTATTTGGTTGGTTGGTTGGTTGCTTGGTTGTTGGCTTGGTTGGTTATTTGGTTGGTTGGAGGTTTTGTTGTTTGATTGGTTGGTTGTTTGGTTGGTTGCTTGACTGGTTGGTGGGTTGGTGGTTGGTTGGTTGGTTGATTGGTTAGTTGGTTGGTTGGTTTGTTGGTGGATTGATTGGAAGGTTGGTTGATTGTTTGGCCAGTTGGTTTGTTGGTTGGTAGGTTGGTTGGTTGTTTGGTTGGTTGGTTGGTTGGTTCATTTATTGAATGGCTGATTGGCTGGTTTATTTGGTTGGTGGATCGATTGGATGGTTGTTTGGTTGGTTGGCTGGTTAGACGGTTAGATGGTTGTGTAACCGGTAGCTTGTTTTGTTAGTTGATTAGGTGGTTGCTAGGTTGGTTCGTTCTCTGGTTGTGAATCCTCTGGAAGTCTGCGAGTGTTAACTATTAAGACCGACGTATCGGCGTTCCTGTTGTTTGGGCCTGGTAGCCAGGTTGGTGTAGAGAACATCGTCCCGACCCCGTACGAAGCACCATCTCCATGGGAACGTTTACGCTTTCCTCTCCTCTCAACGCTCAGAAACCATCACGGCGTGCACTGCTGGTTCTGAAAATTCACATCTACCGAGCGGCATATCAGGATCTAACCAAGTGACAGAAGCAATAGAAGAAAAGAATGTCAAATGTGCAGCAACCATTACACGTATAGTGTGCTATTTATGTGAAGTAAAGGATCCTCATGCACGCCTTATGCGTTGGGCATATGGTTCTAGGTCCATATTTGTAGATCAGTCGGCACACGGTGGGTAATGTGGTCTGTATAACGCCGGTCGCTTGTACTTTCACAGATATTACATGGTATCTATTTTAGTACCAGATAAATTTTTTTAATTAGAATCCATGATCACCAGACCGGGAGACGAGCATCTGGTGGCGATGGGTTATTTAATTCAGAGTACATTTAATGAAGATACTTGCAGATCTACAAATTGATGGGAAAGACCGCAGACTTATAAAACACATATATTGGAAATAACAAGCTGTCATAAAGATTGATAATGAAGAAGGACAACATCAGCCTATTACGAAAGGTGTATGACAGGAATGTGTAATGTTTCTTGATTTGTTTTTCCCCCTATACAGTGAAAATATTTTTAGAAAATTAGGAAATTTGAGAGGAATAACCATTGGGGGACATAAAATCAATAACATTAGATATTCGGATCATACAATATTGATTACAGACAATGAACAGAATCTGCAACTGAACAACTAGGGTTAGAATTAAATTGTAAGAAGACAGAGAGTATGGTCGTCTCTAAGAATAAATACTGCACCACAATAATACGGATAAAAGGGAATAGTCTTAAACAATTGAATCGATATAACAATCTCTGAACAATCATAACATCTGATGGGAGGTGCCTTGAAGAGATTAGAACAAGTATCGCTATGGTAAATGTAGGCTTTTGCCAAATGAAAAGCGTACTGACTAACACAAATATGTCAAATGCAACGAGACAAAGAGTGTTGAAGTGTTACATAGAATCTATAATATAATTCTGTATGGTTGTGAAACGTAGACGATGAGCAAACAAGCTGAAAAAAACATCTGATGGCAGTGGATATGTTGTTTCTGGGGAGAATACAAAGAATACCATGGACACCAGAAAAACCATTGAGCAAGTCTTACATGAGGCAAATAAAAGCGGCAAACTGATTAGATAAATTAGACGTAGACAGCCAAATTTATATAATATACTTAATAAAATCATCTCTATCATCAAGTCGGTACTGGTGTTTACATTCAGACAACAACGACAAACTACTGAACGTAACATTGAGCATGTCCAAGAAGGTCTAAACTGGCCTCATATGACACGAGTACGAGTAGCTCGACACACTGAACACATCACAATTAGTCAAGCTAACTTTCATCTATGTACCAAGGCACTCAGGAGTGAAAGGCAAGGAGTGAGCCGATCGGCTGGCGAACGTGGCGATGATCAATGTATCAAGATCAATGTATGGGCCAAGTTTAATCAACAACATAGAAGACTCTGGGCTAACTTTAAGGACACTGGAGAATCTGCTCCCTTCTCTAGGGTAAGGTAAGTGAGAGTGGCGCGGGAAACCGCCCGAACATGAACCAGTTGTCAACAGCACAAGCCATTAGATTCCCCAACATAGAACCTGTGCGATCAGTGAATACACTCTGGCGGAGATGTTAAGGGGAGATCAGAGCAGCTATGGATCTGTCCGGAATGCGATGATAACGATCCTCACTAATCACAATACACCATGAACATAACATTGACCAGTAAGTCACAAATAGCCAATAGGGTCTGGGGTTGAATGTAACGTCCTACAAAGGACATGCAACTAAAAGATCAAAAGCATACATTAGATACGTGAAGAGCGACTATAAAAGTTACTAATAAACTACAAATATTCATTATTTAGTGTCTACGCAAAATATAAGGACTAAATTGGTAAGACAGAATCGCTCATGTGGAGCCAATGGAGAGAACTAAACACATTCCAGCGAATCAGGATGTGAGGAAACGACTCCAGCGATGGATAAAGTACACAATGATAAGATCTATTAATAATATAACTGTAACGTCCTTTCTCTAGAATCTAACAGAAATAGATGAAGACCTAAAGACACTTGGAGAAGATAAATACAGGGGAAAGGGGAGAAGGAGGAGAAAGAGGAAGAAGAAGAGGAGCAGGAAAAAGAAGAGGTATTCAAGAAAACGCAGCTCTATTCTATTTAGCGATCAAAGTCCACATGTTTATTTGTATTTTGGTGACATGCCCTATATAATCAGGTCCTGCTGCAAACGTCAGCCACATCTGACGGCGGACGCCAAAGTGTGTGACCCACACGGATCAATGCGCCTGGTGACTATGCAATGAGTATTGTGCGTACTATAGAGTCGCATATTATGTAAGCTATTGTGGTAGCTAAAATAGACGTGACTGCCATGGCGCTGTTGTCAAAAGCGAAGACTGTTAAAACTCGACAGCTGACACACAAGTACATAAAAGAAATTTTAGACGAAGTGTTTGCCAACGCAAGAAACCGACGAAAAACAAAGAGCACACAAGTATACAGCTGGGGAAAACAAAATAACAGTTATCCTCATTCACAAGGTATCCGTATATCACAATGAAGTAGCGTAAACTAAACACTGGAAGGCCAGAAAGCAGAAATAAAGCACAGCGTAAAGAAACGAAAACAATTACACGCACACATACACAGCGCGCACACGCACACACACGCACACACACATACACAGCGCGCACACGCACACCACACACACACACACACACATATATATATATATATATATATATATATATATATATATTTTAGCATATCCTTTTACAGGACTTAGCTGTCAACACCAGCATCTTTCAGCTGTATGTTGATCTCTTGGCAAGATTACGCTCAGTAGTTTGCCATTGCTTTCTGAGCGGCCGGCTCACATACCCTGTAAGTTACCGATGCGATTCGAACCACTGCTGATTTGAACCGTCATCACGTTACCTGACGAGAGTATACGAGATTACTGAGAAAAGCATAACCTCTAAGCCACGAAGCCGGCATATATATATATATATATATATATATATATATATATATATATATTATATATATATATATATATATATATATATATATATATATATATATATATATATATATATATATATATATGCATACACACACGCCCGCGCACACACATATATACAGAACGTTGCTCTCATCTCGACCCGCTAAAACGTTACTCGACCTCCCGCCATTTCTCCTGCCTCATGCACCCTAATTCTCATTGTCCTGTGTCCACCTTCGTGCCTGCCGAGTTCTGCCACTTCATCCACCATCCATGTCTTCCATCACAGTTCTTTACAGTCGCTGAAATACCAATTGGAGAACCCTTTGAGGCCACAAAGACAGTTCATAAATAAACACACATTGTTTCGCGTTCACAGAAGTGAGAAGAAGGAAGCAGAGACTAGAGGACGCAACATAAAAATTGAAAGCTATAGGGATGGATTCGAACCTGTCACCTCCATATGACAATGGCGTCTCTCTGCGGGAACAAGTACTGACCTAGTTGGTCATGGAGCAGACAGGCTAGAACCCCCGTCGGTAACTATAGCTTTCAGTTTGTATGTTGTCTAGTGCGTCCTCTAGTCTCTACTTCCTTCTTCTCGACCCAAGCAATACATGTGTGTTAATTAATGAATTTGTTACCGTGGCTGTGACATTTAAAACACCGAATGTATTAACTATATGCGAATATGTCGAGTAGAACTCGTGGAGAATGGATAGAGGTCAGACTAAAGAATGTTGGATGTAATTCCTAGTTCTGTATGAGGCGCCGTAACGGCCTATGGAAATATTACGGCATTAAGGTTATGAACTGTCTAGATTTTTTGCAGGTCACAAGAAGTATTCAAGGCGACACAAATATGGCGTGCTGTCATTTACATACAAGCGGAAAATAATGTAATATTTCTGTGTTGTGCACTTGATGGAGAGCATAGGAATTTCTTTGTTCGTAGCAATTTTTTGTTGTTGTAAAATCTTAATTATAGTTGTATAGGCCAGATTATATCCTATAAATATTGCTTAAATGTACCTTATCTCCGTCTATACACCCAATTTAGTAGAGCGTGGCGTCGCTCATTGAAGACACCCATCTTTTTCGCAAACAAAGAAAAAGATTGAATGTTAGTGATCGGGGTGATCTCATGCATCTTCTTTGTACTGCTTAACCTGATGACGGAAAGCTGATAGCCTCTGCACCAAACGAACCCGTTCCATTCCAATGCAATGCATTATACAAGTATGTGAGGTATAAGCTATTTATGTTTACATCTAGCTATATAAACTGGTTTACTATGTTATGTGTTTGGTGGTGTTCTCACACTTTCCACTACTTGTCATCTTCAACCTGAGTTACGATCTAGATGTGGGAGGAGGTGGAGATGTTTAGTTAAAAACAATGTATTTCTGTAGTGAATTTAAATAAAGACGCCATTAAAAACAATGTTATGAGAATGTTGGACATGTTATGAGAAGAAATGGATTGGAGAACTTAGTGACAACTGGCAAGATCGAAGGGAACAGACCAGAGGGAAGACCGAGAGGAAAATACCTGGATGGCTTGGCCACATGGCATGGACGAGACAGGAACACTGAGCTGATCCACGACACTGGTGATCGATTGAAATGGCGAGTCATGACCGCCCACGCTTTCCGGCATGGCACATGATTGATTGATCGATTGATTGATTGATTGATTGTTCAAGGTGTCTGTGTTTACATGTTTGTGTGTTGTTTGAGTGTGCCATTGTGTTGTGTCTTTGAGTGTGTCGTATTATATTGTGTGTGTGTGTGTACGTGCGTGTGCGTGTGTGTGTGTGCGTGTGTGTGTATGTGTGTGTGTGTGTGTGTGTGGTCGTTAAAAGCCTTCTGCAGTTGCCACGCTGTGTATGACTAATTTTCATCAACGAAAGAGAACAATCCATGGCACTAGTACAAGCGATTAGAACCCGCGTTCCTAAATGAGAGATCTGTATGCTAACCACTCAACCCCACGCTACTCTTTGTATATGTAGCAATTGTTTTATCATCGTCATTTATTGACTTGAATGGGCTGAGTATTGCGTCGTCATTTGTCGCTCTCCCAATTTGCGTCGTTATTTGTCGCTTCCTCAGTTTTCGCCGTCATTTGTCGCCCCCCCCCCCCCCCCACCCCCCAGTTTGAGTAAATGATTGGCCTGACCGGAGGTCTGCGTGGTCGAATGGACAAGAGCGCTTGCTCTGAAACATCCGGTGTGCTGATGCCGTGGTAGTAGTTTCATGTAGCACGTGTATTAACTACGCTTAAGTTCAAACGAGAAAACGCAAAGTTGTCCTGACCTAGGGGGCCTCACTATCAAATCTGTGAGTATAGCACAAGAGATCTCAGAAATGTAGGATAGCCAAGCATTCGTCAATTAACAGGGGTTCTCCGGGTAGTGAAGTTAGCGAGGTTAGTTGAACCGAAATCAACACAGATTCAACAGCCATCGAAGAGTCCCATTGCTAATGGTATCAGTAGTATTCTAATTATGTGTCTGATGGGGGTTGTGGTAATTATAACGCCGGTCGCCTTTACTTACCAGGAGATGTGCTGTTACCTATTATAGATGGCACGGGACTGGAGCATAAAGGGGATGACCCGTTGCCGTGAAGTTGGAACCTCGACTAACTAACTAACTAACCTATTATAGATAGGGTCGACTTGGAAGCATAGGTCAATGAAATAAAATAAATCCTTATCACGAAGGGGATTCGATTACATGACCACAGGGTCGGCCAGCAAACTACTGAACGTAAACTTGCCAAGACATCAACAACAGCAGTAAAATGCTGGTGCTGACAGCGATGTCCTGTAAATAGGATATGCAAACACACACAAAAATCCACACGTAGAAATCAGCCCAATGCACTAGAAGTAGTAGCACGTAGATCGACTACGCTTTAGCTGAAAGCGAGCGAACAAATTACACAGTCATTCTGTGATTAATAAGTGGCGCAGGCTTTGTCCTAGATCACCATCGGCTGTGAACTGACCTCTGACCTCTCACACTTCCAGTGACCCAGACAGCGTTAATTAGCTCGACATCTCCACATTGGCATTGCATTTTTTGGTTCACGTGTTAGTTCCCTGTGAAGGGCTGGTGTCATGGTTATGACGTTGCACTGAGAATGGCTTGAGCGTGGATTGAATGTAGGTTCAGTGTCAGCTCTAGAAGTTCACTACGAGAGGAAAAGACTGACCACTTATTCCCCAGTGCACCCAGGCCTGCAACTTCCGATGGTCTTAACACTTTCTATACTCACAGCAAGTTCCTATTACTGACCTTTGCGTGTGTGTGTGTGTGTGTGTGTGTGTGTGTGTGTGTGTGTGTTTAATTCTGTTTGTTTATTTGTCATATTGTCATGGAACGGAAAGGAGTCAACACACGAATTGATCCATGACGTCACAGATTGCAATTTGTGGATAGGCATGATCGCCTACGCCAGCTAACAAGGTACTGGATGATGATGATGATGATGGTGGTGATGATGATGATGATGATGAGGAGGAGGATGATGATGATGATCATGATGATGATGATGATGATGATGATGATGATGATGATGATGATGATGATGATGATGATGATGATGATGAGTTCCGTGTGGGTGTTTGTGGAGCTGGGGAATCTCCAAGATAAAGAAGTGGTTTGGAGCTGGATGTCCGCATCTAACTGAGTCGATGCAGAGTTTGAACAGAATGAATGTTCATAACAAAATAAAAGTAACAAGATAAATTATCAACTAATCCGGGAATCAGACGGCTGACATTCTCCGTTTTACATGTATTGTTGTGGTCTGTCTATTCTTGAAGTGTACTAATGAAGGCTTGTTTCTGCAACGTCCTTTTTTTCTGTGAGTGTAATGTTGTCAATCTTACCTACGTATAGTGTTGTCTAATTGTGTACATTTGGTATAAAAGCGAAAAACTAGGCGTACCCGCGTGCAAGTAAAACCTCCTGGCAAATGCATAGAACAGACAGTATAATTCGCTGAACTGGCAAAATTTCAAAATTAGCAAACGCACAAGCAAACGAATATTAATGATATGTGTGATTCTGATATACACACACACTTGGAACCTCACCCGTGCTGCAGATTTCGTGCACCGAGCTGAGACTCCCCTTGTGTGATCTGAGGAAAACTGGATCACGTATGGCGGCATCCGTTGACAATGAATGTGATTCTTTACACATGATAGTTGATTTGTATCCGGTAGTAAAGATTTCTAAGCTCAACTAGCCGTGAAGTGATCACTAATCGTGGTCTAGCCTGTTTATGACATAATTAAAAACAATACTTAGGTTGCAATTACAACTAAAATTGGGGTAGAAATAGACACAATTATAATAATACTGATATTTACTTCTTTTACGTATTTTTAGCTATTCAGCTAAATATTTCAGCTATATTCCCTTCATATGATAAAAACTTTATAGTATACACCTGACGAGATGTAGCCAAATATGTCAGGCAATAAATCGTGCAACATATTGTGTGTGGCTTCTGTTTTTAAATTCACTAAGCACTTAAAACTATGGCTGCAATGAACACAGAGCAGAGAATGCTTTTCATACTATACCAACACTTGATCCTCTCAGTAATTGATTATGGATTAGGTCTGCTCACTGTCTCAGAGAGTCAGCTGGTGAAGTTAGAGCGCATACAGAACGAAACTATGCGGGTCATTCTGGGATGCACCAGAGATACCCCAGTAGTGTGTATGCGGTACATCCTTGGTCTGCCGACTATTGCTGGTAGGCACAAGATGATGCAGGCGAAGGCATACCTCAGAGTAGCTGGACGCAGTTAAGGGTCAGCTACTGATAAGAGGGAAAACATGGATGGTTCAGGCAGAGGATACGATCAGACAGGTGTGCCCCTTGGAGAACATTAGGCGTCGAGAGGAGTGGGTCAGGGTGCCAGCGGAGCAGTCAGAATTGTGTAGAGTTATAATCACATTAAGCCGGGAGTGCAGGGAGTGGTCAGCAGAGCCACGGAAGTGGAAATCCAGCAACTAATTCAGGACAATGTTCACTCGAGTGATGTGATTATCTCCACAGATGGTTCGGTGTCAAGAGGTGAGAAAAGTGGCTGGGGGTTCATAGCCAAAGCCAATGGTCGACGTTTGGAGCAGGAGAGCTTGGCATATGATACCACAACATCCAGCTTAAGAATGGAGGTGGAGGCGGTCACTGCGGCTCTCCGTTGGATGGAGAACACGACACACACACACACACACATCGTGATTGTAACTGACTCAGAAAGCATGCTGACGAGGGTGAGGACGGGCAGACTTCGTGCGGCGTGGCTTGCTTCGCTTCAGAGGTCACGGGTGACAAGCATCGCCTGGATCTTTTCTCCGAGGCATGCCGGTGTGCTGGGAAATTAACAGGCGGACAGATTGGCTGGCTCTGCAGAACTTGGTGGAGTATTGATACATGACAAGGCAGACGTGATTGCGGCCTTGTGGGAGCACGTGCACACCTCGGAGGAGCAAATGGATTACCATGGTCTGGCAAGAATGAGACAGCGAGGAGTGACGAGGGGATCTGGCCGATGTTCAACGCTCAGAGGAAAAGCGAGACGGACATATAATCAGATTGCTACTGATACTATTAGTGTTGGAACTCTTCGCTGGCTGCTGAGGATGGGGACGGAGCACTTATGGGAATGCCCCGAATGCTGTGATGTAGATTCCTAAATCAATCAATCAATCAATCAATCAAATTCACTAAGAGAATACATTGTTTTGAATATTCATTTACCTTCCCCCCTCCCTATTTTTGGGAATATGTATGGGTGTGACTGTGTGTATGCATTTGTTTGTGTGTGTGTGTGTGTGTGTGTGTTTGTGCACGTGTGCACGCGCGATGTGTGGTGTGTGTGTGTAATGTGTGTGTGTGACTGAGAGAGAGATTGAGAGAGAGAGAGAGAGAGAGAGAGAGAGAGAGAGAGAGAGAGAGAGAGAGAGAGAGAGAGAGAGAGAGAGAGAGGGAGAGGAGATTCAGAATCGTTATTCCCCCGGCTCAGATGGAGATCAAACGGAGAAACCACGGGCGCAGCAAGAAGGCGAGTGATCGCATTAAATGCGACTCATGCACAAATGGTGCACAGTGCTGTCCCAATGACAATCCAATGAACAAGCTGCTCACACTATCGCAGCTGCTGCTGTCAAAGATATTTCAGCTGCCGGCGTTTAAATAAGAAGTGGAGTCACAATGGCTGAATGGATAATAGCACTCGTTCTCAAACATCCGGTATACTGATACCAAAAAAGAGGGTTCAAGCCCTACACCGGTCAGTTGGATTGACATCTGGACTTTCTAGTCCTTGACTTGAGGACGTAAACTGCAAACACGTACCTTCTGAAGTCTGAGCTAATAATTCACGAGCAAAAATAAGTCCATTGCTACAGTAGTAGTCGGACCTATATGGACTACGCTTGAGTTCAAAGCGAAAAACATACACACACACACACAATTTAAAAGAATATCAACCTGGCCCTAGACCAAGTGATCAAGTCCAAGCTGCAAACAGAAACTAAATCTGCAGGAATGTAACTGTCATGGAATGGCTGGAGGTCGTCGACCGGAATGATCAAAGGCCAGAGACAGTCGGTCTAGGCCGATACAACTTGTTGTGGTTGGGAAAGAATCCCCGATCAAACACGGTGAGGACTCTTTGAATGCGGGGAAGTATTGACCGAGATCAAAGGAGACTCGTCTAGATCAAAAGGGACTCGGCGATATCAACAGAGACTCGTCATAATGGTGTTTTCACCAATCTAAAGACGAGGGAGGGAACGAAGGGTTTACTTGGTCGACGGAAAAACCAGTGACGTCAGGCAGGCAAAATTCTAGTCTGTCTGAATATAACGTTTTAAAACTCAGTATACAGGTTGGATTGAAACAGGCTGGAGTGTGGATTTATTTCAGTGCCGAATAGAAATACAAATCACGATGTCTAGTGTCGTTTAAAGTCGACAGGCATTTGTCCTTGATGTGACTGGGTGGTTTAATTCTAGGACTGAAATAGGTTAAATAAGATGATTATATGGATATAGATTAGGAATTGAGCATAGTGTAATTGCGTTGTGTGCATTAGTATAAGAGCGTATGCAGCAGTAGGATGAGGCGTAACGTAAGCTAGGACGCGGGATATCATTTAACTCGGTAGGGTAAGACAACTGACGTGGAAAGATGTTCAGCAATATTGAGAGTGGTTGAGGAGATAAACGATAGGTATACGGTAGGATATTCTGGTAGGAGAGTCTACTGGAGTTTCTGTGTCTTTCCTTTGGTCTTTTGACATAAGCCTGGGTCACTGACATTGAGTTGAGTGACCGGGCAGGAGGAAGAATGGAGATGAGAGGGGGAGACAGTAAATTGACTGATCTGGCTACGAGGAAAACAATCAACCCTCAGAAATAATGGGGCGGATATGAGTGGAAATCCCCAGGGGGGGATGGGTCGAGGGAGAGTTGTGTGTTGTGTGAAGTCAGGCGACTGGAAAGGGAGTGAGAGAAGAGACCGACTGCGGGTCGGGTCGTTTAAGAGAGAGCTCCGGTGTTGTGTTGTTCTTCGAGTTGTGAAGACAGGCCTGAACCCAGAGTGGGTTCTGTATTGAGTGTAGGCCAAACCCCAGAGTGGGTTCTATAGTTGAGCAGTGGCTCCAACCCAATGTGTGGGTTGTATTGTGTGAGCTCCAGCCGAGGATTGTAGCTGGATTACCTGTCTTGTGGATTGAGATTAGAGGCCAGCCGTGAGAAGGCATTGATGTGTGCTGGTTAAATAGTGAGGAGGATATTCATATTCTATGGATTACGTTATGTTTCTGGATGTATAAACCTGTTCCGTTTGTCCGTCTTATTTTTGTAATAAAGGATTATGTGCGCCAACGGAATCTTGTTGAATGCCTGGTGAATATGCACTGCGGGGGTGAGTTACATTGCAAGACAGATATCTCCATTGACACACCATGAACATCGTTACCTAGACAACGACCATCACACAAAACTTATCATCAATATCATGAACAGTATCATCGTGAGAACTTCATGATATCATTATCATCAAGAGAAACGTGTGACATCTGGGGGCTACGTCCAATTAAGAACATTATAGAGAGTGTTGTCATTCTGAGATGTTTGTGGGCTCTTCGCTGAAAGAGAGGAGTTATTATCGGTGACTTCGTGCCATCAATGTAGACAGTACTGCGTCAAGAAATTAACAGCAACTCTTTGGTGTGTATAAGACGCCACATCCAAGAAAAACTGTCAGCGCGCGGGGAAAATGCGAGGCGGAGGTCACAGGCGAGCAGTCAGTTCACGTCAAGTCCACTACAGGTAAATTAACGGCGGTCAGCACGCATAAACAGACGAGGCGGGGACGACAAGAATTAACGCAGGACAGACTAACCGGGAGAGTCCATTACGGTGACAGGTAAATTTGATACCAGGCAGCAGTGCGGAAATTAAAGACGAGTGTTGAATCCAGAGTGGCGAGGACAGGTGTGTGTGTGTGCTGGAGGCAAGCGCACTGTGTTGTTGCAAGTTGACTGGTCAAGATTATTCGACGCAGTAAAGAGGACGGGTGGGTACACCAGCGTCCAGGTACGAGGGGAAAGTTACGTTAACCCCCACCACAGCCGTGCTAGGGCAGCAGTGGAAAGTGTGATTTTCCACGAAGTTAATACCGCAGCCGGGTGGGGCGGTCAAGTGTGTGTGAAAACTGTCTTACGGAGGAATTTTTCACTGAGGGTGATAAAGAGAAATTGAGATGACATTGTGAGTTGGGGGTGCAAGGAGGAAAGATACTCGGGAATTTCCACGACCTATGGTGGTCAAGCTGACTCATTGTGAATGAACAAAACAAGGCGTTTTGTGTGAAACCAGACTTGATTGTTCGTCTTTGTTCAAGCCTTTGTCATCATTATTCTGTTATGAGCAAACAGTTTTAACTTATCGTCATCGCAACCATTGTCGCATTTCTTTGCCAATAAGGATCTATATATCCAAATTTAAAGCGCTGAACATTGGCTGCCATTCTTCTTTTCTTTTTGGTGAATCTTGTCGGATAACGAAAATCCATAACATTAATGATACAGCGAAGCGCCATCTCCGCAACGAGAGTAACAACAAATCGAAAGAACACTTTGGATTATTACCACGTACAGAGAAAGTACAATAACGTTACGGACTGTGTCAAGACAGAACAGGGTGGATATCACTATCATCTTCAACTTTTGTCGACAGTTGGAACTTTTGATCACCACGTGAATTCAGGAACCATTCAACAAAACAACAAGTCGCTTTGAAATCCAGCGTCGTAGACATTTCCAGCCGAGGGAGAATAACTATTAAAACGAACAAAAACTTTGGTGACTGAATAAAAAGAACTTTTGGCGACGGATTAATAGGCCCATATTTGTCGGCCAACCAGTTACACATTATTATTTTTTATTGTTTTGCTCCCATCGTCATATTTATTGTTGTCGGGTGTTACGCAATTATTTGTATGTGGTCCAGTGTTTGTCAAGAGTAGGGGATTTGTTGGGGTGTTTCTCGAGAGTCGGGATACAGCACAATAATTTATTTGTCTTTCTGGTGCTTACGATATTTTTGTAAGAAAAACGTTAATGAGTTGACGTATCGTGCAGGGGCATTGAAATAGTCTTAACCAATATCTAGAGCCGAGTTGTCTGACGTCAGATCTGTGTATATTTTCAGTATATATTCTTTTTCTTTCTCTCTTTCTTTTCGTTATATTTACATATAATATTTGTTGTGTTCGGATATATGTTTTTATTGTGATCTTTCGTCATTTCTGCTGTCTAGTGGTCTTGGTCAAGTTATATTTTTATTTTACGCGCACTGTGGGTGTCTCTACACAAGCTTGTGGTTGTTACTGTGGTTTATTTCTGTGTCATCATCGTCTCCGTGTACTCAGCTTGTGAAGTCTAGCGTTGGATAGTCATCACTTAGTGTTATCATCCATTTGTGTGTATATGTTTTTATATGTATGTTTAACAATATTTCCAGGGACTTCATGAACTTTTGGTCATAGATATATATACGAGGGAGTATAGGTGATACTTCCCACCTCACTACCTAGTACTTATAGAGTGACTGGGTGAGTACAGAGTGATATTGTAGCACTACGGATTTACGTACACAGGGAGTGCGGGTGTACTTAGGGAAGTGACACAAAGAATAACAGCAGAGCCTGTACATTTATAGTTGGCTGATTCACAGCAACGTGTCCACAAGTACAAGATGCCTACTTTAATGGATTATATTGAAGCAGGTGAAAGAATAGGCCTGAAAGGTAAAGAGTTACAGGAGTATGCAGAAGCGAAAGAACAAAAACAGATTGAAAGAGAGGAGAGGCATAATGAACGCGAGGCAAAGCGTCTACAGGAAGAAAAGTTAGCTGAGAGAGAACAAAGACAGGCTGAAATGGAAGCCAAGCGTCTACAGGAAGAGAAAGAGACACAAGTAAAGTTAGCTGAAATAGAAAACAAGCGTCTACAGGAAGAGAAAGAGACACAAGTAAAGTTAGCTGAAATTGCTCTCAGAAAACTAGAACTATCTTCAAAGGGTCAAAGTGAGGAAAGCGGAAAACCTTCGCAGTCGTCACAGAGATTAAAACTGCCATACTTTACGGACCGAGACAACCTTGAATCTTATTTGGACAGATTTCAAGCAAGTGCGAAAGTGTTAGGCATCCCCGAACAACAGTATGCCATTAGACTAGGGGAGCTGCTTACGGGCAAGGCACTAGACACCATGTTCAATTTACCTGTAGAAGAAAGGAACAACTACACTATTTTACGTCAACGTTTGCTGACTAAGTTCCAACTCACTGAGCATGGATATAGGACAAAGTTTAGACATTTAGTGCCAGAGACAAATCAAGATTTCACAGACTTTGTTAACACTGTAAAGAATGCATTTAACAAATGGATGGAGCTTGCAGAAGTAGGGAAAGATTTTAATAAATTAGTAGATCTAATGTTAAGAGACAAGGTAGTATCTGCATGTAATTCTAATTTAGTGGCGTTCTTTGAGGAACGGAAGCCAAAGGACATAGACACAATGTCTCAGTTAGGGCAAAACTACATGACTGCACATCCTAACGTATCTATTGGGAAACTAATGAGTGAGGAAATAGTCTGTGCAGCGTACACTAAACAGAACCAGAATCCAGTTATCAGACCAAGGGCGAAAAGTGTGGATTCAGCACAGAAAGGTGAGCAGCAAGAACTTCAAGATAATGGTTTCCGAGGAAACAATGTTGGTAGAGTAGGACGGTACCCATATAGAAGAGGGAACTTCCAGAGACGTCAAAATTATGCCGGATGTTGGAATTGTGGGAGCTGGAGACACAGGGCAGCAGAGTGTGATGCACAACCATCAGATGGACCAACGAACAACACTAAAAGGGAGATTACTTGTTTCAAATGTGGAAGGAATGGGCATAGTCAGTCATCAATGTAGGATGAGAGAAACAGAGCACTCAAATGCAGCAGCAAGTAATTGAGACGCTGAACAATGAAGATTGTAGTGGGTGCAAACCTCTTTTGAAAAAGACGGTCAGCCAGTCTTAATATGTGGTCACACAGTTAAAGCAGGATCAGCAGTGCATGAAGGAGGAAGTCTGAAGCTGCATCAGGGATTTGTCAATGATAGACCAGCGTTAACAATTAGGGATTCCGGATGTACGTCTATCGGAGTGAGGAGAAGTTTAATAGATCCCTCGGATTATACAGGGAAAAAGATTAGATGCATAACATTCAACGGCACAGTAGAGTTCTACCCAGTAGCCATAATAACTGTAAAAACACCATATATCACTGGAAGAGTGACAGCGTGTGTTCTGGACTCACCAGTGGCTGATTTGATCATAGGAAATGTTATAGGAGTTAAAGATTGTACAGAAGAGGAAATAGTGTATTGGGACCGAAAATATAGTGTAAGCAGTAACGAGGTAGTTACCACAAGAGAACCTAAATTAGAGAGTATAGCTGAGGTAGAAGAGGCACTTGAAGTAGACACAGGAACTCAGGACAAGGATAGTACAGCTGAGCAGATGAGAATGGATCCCAAATATAGTGCTAGTGACTCCCAGAGACAAGATACTACTCTGAACAAATGTTCCCAAGGGTGTAGGAGAGTAGAACATAGGCAGTCAAAGAAAGGTAGATGGTGCTTCCGAGAGGAAGAACAATGTTCTCACTCGCAGGTTTTCAGATAGCAGAACTGCACGTGGGCAAGGAGCAGTACCTTTAGCACATAGAGACCGATATACTAGAACAGCTCAGGATAGTGCATGTGCAGGGCACATAGGCAAAAGGCATATGCAGCAGAAAGCAAGGTGCCAGGTATATGGGCCAAGATTGAATAAAGAGCTCAGACTAAACAGAGACTCAAGTGTAACGGTGCAATATGCAGATAGGAAAGTTGAGTCAGGTCAAAAGAGTTTTCGCGACATTACTGACCCAGGGCTAGGGATAGCAAACAGATGTTGTAATTGTAGAGGTACCATGAGTCATGGGTACATGAAAGGTAGACACAGCATTGACAGGTATCAGAGGTGGGTTAATGCAAGAACAGAGCCACCTGATATAGGGTCAGTACACAAATAGTATTGTGGGGTCGTGAAGTAGTAAGAGACCTGTGGGTACATAAGTATAATGCGTTTCTATGATGTATTATTATTATTATGTGATGTATTAGTTCATGCATTGATACACAAGATAGATGGTTGTATTTATGTGTGATGAATATAGGATGTGCATTTGATGTATTATGTAGTGTGGTAGCTAGAGTAAGGTGCAGCCATACTTAGGGCTACCCAGGCTATATGTCTGGGTCACATGTTTAGTAAGTTTTAGTCTCCCAATATTTGAAAACGAAGTTTTCTTTTAAGAGGGGGGTAATGACATAAGCCTGGGTCACTGACATTGAGTTGAGTGACCGGGCAGGAGGAAGAATGGAGATGAGAGGGGGAGACAGTAAATTGACTGATCTGGCTACGAGGAAAACAATCAACCCTCAGAAATAATGGGGCGGATATGAGTGGAAATCCCCAGGGGGGGATGGGTCGAGGGAGAGTTGTGTGTTGTGTGAAGTCAGGCGACTGGAAAGGGAGTGAGAGAAGAGACCGACTGCGGGTCGGGTCGTTTAAGAGAGAGCTCCGGTGTTGTGTTGTTCTTCGAGTTGTGAAGACAGGCCTGAACCCAGAGTGGGTTCTGTATTGAGTGTAGGCCAAACCCCAGAGTGGGTTCTATAGTTGAGCAGTGGCTCCAACCCAATGTGTGGGTTGTATTGTGTGAGCTCCAGCCGAGGATTGTAGCTGGATTACCTGTCTTGTGGATTGAGATTAGAGGCCAGCCGTGAGAAGGCATTGATGTGTGCTGGTTAAATAGTGAGGAGGATATTCATATTCTATGGATTACGTTATGTTTCTGGATGTATAAACCTGTTCCGTTTGTCCGTCTTATTTTTGTAATAAAGGATTATGTGCGCCAACGGAATCTTGTTGAATGCCTGGTGAATATGCACTGCGGGGGTGAGTTACATTGCAAGACAGATATCTCCATTGACACACCATGAACATCGTTACCTAGACAACGACCATCACACAAAACTTATCATCAATATCATGAACAGTATCATCGTGAGAACTTCATGATATCATTATCATCAAGAGAAACGTGTGACATCTTTCCTTCTCATACCACGTCTAAGGTAAT
Organism: Cepaea nemoralis; assembly: GCA_014155875.1. Taxonomy (NCBI): domain Eukaryota; kingdom Metazoa; phylum Mollusca; class Gastropoda; order Stylommatophora; family Helicidae; genus Cepaea; species Cepaea nemoralis. The sequence continues at coordinate 31,957 of JACEFZ010021525.1, forward strand.
GTGATGAAATACTCTGTCTTATACCAGAGTAGTTCTATGAGGATCTAGATGTTAAATTCTGAGTACGGCCTTAGGCCTACACTCACATATAATGGGTCTGAGTCGGGTTGATATCACCGGGTGTTAACTCTTCGACAGGTTCCACTTGAACAGTGAAATTACCTACCACTCTGAGAAGAAGAAAATGGCAATACTCTGGTGCAGTGCTAACTGACATCAAGCCTTGAACCCTGTTTCTCAAAGAAGGTTAGACAATTCTTGAGCTAAATTGAGCATAAGAAGTGATTCACGAGAAGAGAGACTGATCAATTGCTGTATTCCAAACAACCACGGAATTAATAACAATAATATTTACCCGAAGAAGTATAGAAAGTGGAAGACTATAAATAAATAACATTTTCCCTAATGACATGAACATTGAGTAACTTGACTGACAGCAGTGTTTCTGAGAGATATTATTGGACCAGTGTTTGTGTTCTTTCATCCATGGACTATATTAAATACCAGTGTATCATCTGTGTAGAACTAAGAGACGATAACAAACTTAATCATCCAGTGGTGACCAGACATTCCAATTTTTCAGGATATATCGGAAGAAGTCAACAATCGGTCTGAGAGACACATCACCGGGTGAGCTCCTTCCGATATTGTAATGTGCAGTGGTATGGCCGGAGCACAAGGATGACAGTTGCATCTGATCTTGAACTATCTGAGTATATCTCACATTCACGATAGACTACACCACATATCTCTAGTTGGAGAGACACATCACCGGGTGAGCTCCTTCCGATATTGTAATGTGCAGTGGTATGGCCGGAGCACAAGGATGACAGTTGCATCTGATCTTGAACTATCTGAGTATATCTCACATTCACGATAGACTACACCACATATCTCTACCCCCATACATTGCACACACACGGGAACACTTTTCTGCATTAAATATTTTATCATTTTGTTCGAAACAAGTGTTAGTGTGATATGTTCTGGAGGAAGGTGAGGAAGGGGTATGGCCTTATGGTAAGAAGAGAGAGAGAGATAGTGATTAAGAGACTGAAAGGGGGTGTGTAGACATAATTCCGGCAGAAGCCCAAGCTGAGGAAAAGGAATTTTAAAAAAGTGTGCTTGTTTATTCCACACCCCCCCCCCCCACCCCCCAGGGACGATAGGTGACAGTAACCCAGTGTTCATTTCATGTATTAAAGTGATGGGCACCTTTAACAAGTTAGTGTGCATGTGCGTGTGTTCGTGTCTGTGTGTGTGTGTTTGTGTGGGGTGGTAGCAATTTTGTGTGTGTGTGTGTGTGTGTGTGTGTGTGTGTAAGTTAGCTTATGCGGTTATCTATTTATTGTTTGCTCTTTTATTGTACTTTTAACGTTGACATCGTTATCTATTGAAATGTTACCTCATCGCCGATGTGTTGCCAGAGTTCATAACAGAAATATTTGTGAGTATGTAGAGTTATTATACTTGTTATATTATGTCAGTGATTATGTAGAGTTGGCGTGGGACTGGCTACCTCAACTCATAGAAAACTTTAGCTGCAAAATCCAACCAGCTAGGAACTGGTTCTACTGGGAGATAAGAAGAAGAAGAAGAAGAAGAAGAAGAAGAAGAAGAAGAAGGAGGAGGAGGAGGAGGAGGAGGAGGAGGAGGAGGAGGAGAAGAAGAAGAAGAAGAAGGAAGAGGGAAGAAGAAGGAAGAAGAAGGAAGGAGAAGGAAGAAGAAGAATGAAGAAGAACGAAGAAGATAAAGGAAGCATAAGAAGAAGAAGAAGAAGAAGAAGAAGAAGAAGAAGAAGAAGAAGAAGAAAAAGAAGAAGAAGAAGAAGAAGAAGAAGGAGGAGGAGGAGGAGGAGGAAGTTGGAAGAAGAAGGAACAAGAGGAAGGAAGAAGAAGGAAGAAGAGGAAGAAGAAGGAAGAAGAAGTTGGAAGAAGAAGTTGGAAGGAAGAAGAAGGAAGAAAAAGGAAGAAGAAGAAGGGAAGAAGAATGAAGAAGGAGAAGAAGATTATGGTCATTAAGGGATTTCAGTGTAACACATACAGTAGAGATCATCATAAATATATCAGGTCGAGACTGTCAACATAATGATTTAGGTGGCCTATGAAAATAAACTAATAATAAAAACTAAATAAAGTTGAAAGCGTGTGTGTGTGTTGGGTTGGGGGGGGGGGGGTTGTGGCAAAGAATTAAAAGAGGGCACCTTATTGTGAAATAATCCCAGACCTAATAAATCACCTGCATTACTGTCAGACAGCCGGCAGGTTTGTGTATACTTGCATGAACATGGAACTGTGGGTGAATATAGTGGCTGAAGTGTATGCAGCAAAAATTAGAGGGAGCAGAATAATCAGGGTACGCGGAATGCTGCAAGTATGTAAATTGTGACATTATTGACGTCATAAATAACTCACCGCGTATTCACTCTTCTGGGACGTGAGAGTTTTATGAAACTTGGTGCAGGAGCTGTTGTAAACGTTGTTGCAGTAGTTGGTGCAGGAGTTGGTGAGAAGTTGGTGCAGTATGTGGTACAGGAGTTGGTGAGAAGTTGGTGCAGTATGTGGTACATGGGTTGGTCAGAAGTTGGTACAGTATGTGGTACAGGGGTTGGTCAGAAGTTGGTACAGTATGTGGTACAGGGGTTGATCAGAAGTTGGTGCAGCATGTGGTACAGGGGTTGATCAGAAGTTGGTGCAGTATGTGGTACAGGGGTTGGTCAGAAGTTGGTGCAGTATGTGGTACAGGAGTTGGTGAGAGGTTGGTGCAGTATGTGGTACAGGGGTTGGTCAGAAGTTGGTACAGTATGTGGTATAGGAGTTGGTGAGAGGTTGGTGCAGTATGTGGTACAGGGGTTGGTCAGAAGTTGGTACAGTATGTGGTACAGGGGTTGGTCAGAAGTTGGTACAGTATGTGGTACAGGGGTTGGTGAGAGGTTGATGCAGTATGTGGTACAGGAGTTGGTGAGAAGTTGGTACAGTATGTGGTACAGGGGTTGGTCAGAAGTTTGTACAGTATGTGGTACAGGGGTTGGTCAGAAGTTGGTACAGTATGTGGTACAGGGGTTGGTCAGAAGTTGGTGCAGTATGTGGTACAGGGGTTGATCAGAAGTTGGTGCAGTATGTGGTACAGGGGTTGGTCAGAAGTTGATGCAGTATGTGGTACAGGGGTTGGTCAGAAGTTGGTACAGTATGTGGTACAAGGGTTGGTGAGAAGTTGATGCAGTATGTGGTACAGGGGTTGGTCAGAAGTTGGTACAGTATGTGGTACAGGGGTTGGTCAGAAGTTGGTACAGTATGTGGTACAGGGGTTGGTCAGAAGTTGGTGCAGTATGTGGTACAGGGGTTGATCATAAGTTGGTGCAGTATGTGGTACAGGGGTTGGTCAGAAGTTGATGCAGTATGTGGTACAGGAGTTGGTGAGAAGTTGGTGCAGTATGTGATACAGGGGTTGATCAGAAGTTGGTGCAGTATGTGGTACAGGGGTTGGTCAGAAGTTGATGCAGTATGTGGTACAGGAGTTGGTGAGAAGTTGGTGCAGTATGTGGTACAGGGGTTGATCAGAAGTTGGTGCAGTATGTGGTACAGGGGTTGATCAGAAGTTGGTGCAGTATGTGGTACAGGAGTTGGTGAGAAGTTGGTGCAGTATGTGGTACAGGAGTTGGTCAGAAGTTGATGCAGTATGTGGTACAGGAGTTGGTCAGAAGTTGGTGCAGTATGTGGTACAGGAGTTTGTCAGAAGTTGGTGCAGTATGTGGTACAGGAGGTGGTCAGACGTTGGCGTTGTATGTGGTACAGGAGTTGATGAGAGGTTGGTGCAGTATGTGGTACAGGGGTTGGTCAGAAGTTGGTACAGTATGTGGTACAGGGATTGGTCAGAAGATGGTACAGTATGTGGTACAGGGGTTGGTGAGAGGTTGATGCAGTATGTGGTACAGGAGTTGGTGAGAGGTTTGTACAGTATGTGGTACAGGGGTTGGTCAGAAGTTGGTACAGTATGTGGTACAGGTGTTGGTCAGAAGTTGGTACAGTATGTGGTACAGGGGTTGGTCAGAAGTTGATGCAGTATGTGGTACAGGGGTTGGTCAGAAGTTGGTACAGTATGTGGTACAGGGGTTGGTCAGAAGTTGGTACAGTATGTGGTACAAGGGTTGGTCAGAAGTTGGTGCAGTATGTGGTACAGGGGTTGATCAGAAGTTGGTGCAGTATGTGGTACAGGGGTTGGTCAGAAGTTGATGCAGTATGTGGTACAGGAGTTGGTGAGAAGTTGGTGCAGTATGTGGTACAGGGGTTGATCAGAAGTTGGTACAGTATGTGGTACAGGGGTTGGTCAGAAGTTGGTGCAGTATGTGGTACAGGAGTTGGTGAGAAGTTGGTGCAGTATGTGGTACAGGAGTTGGTAAGAAGTTGATGCACTATGTGGTACAGGAGTTGGTCAGAAGTTGGTGCAGTATGTGGTACAGGAGGTGGTCAGACGTTGGCGTTATATGTGGTACAGGAGTTGATGAGAGGTTTATGCAGTATGTGGTACAGGAGTTTGTCAGAAGTTGGTGCAGTATGTGGTACAGGAGTTGATGAGAGGTTTATGCAGTATGTGGTACAGGAGTTGGTGAGAAGTTGGTGCAGTATGTGGTACAGGAGTTGATGAGAGGTTTATGCAGTATGTGGTACAGGAGTTGGTCAGAAGTTGGTGCAGTATGTGGTACAGGAGTTGATGAGAGGTTTATGCAGTATGTGGTACAGGAGTTGGTGAGAAGTTGGTGCAGTATGTGGTACAGGAGTTGGTCAGAAGTTGGTGCAGTATGTGGTACAGGAGGTTGTCAGACGTTGGCGTTGTATGTGGTACAGGAGTTGGTCAGAAGTTGGTGCAGTATGTGGTACAGGGGTTGGTCAGAAGTTGGTGCAGTATGTGGTGCAGGAGGTGGTCAGACGTTGGCGTTGTATGTGGTACAGGAGTTGGTCAGAAGTTGACGCAGTGTGTGGTACAGGAGTCGGTCAGAAGTTGACGCAGTATGTGGTACAGGAGTCGGTCAGAAGTTGGCGTTGTATGTGGTACAGGAGTTGGTCAGAAGTTGGTGCAGTATGTGGTACAGGAGTTGGTCAGAAGTTGGCGCAGTATATGGTACAGGAGTTGGTCAGAAGTTGACGCAGTATATTGTACAGGAGTTGGTCAGAAGTTGACGCAGTATATGGTACAGGAGTTGGTCAGAAGTTGGCGCAGTATATGAGTACAGGAGTTGGTCAGAAGTTGGTGCAGTATGTGGTACAGGAGTTGGTCAGAAGTTGGTGCAGTATGTGGTACAAGAGATGGTCAGACGTTGGTGCAGTATGTGGTACAAGAGATGGTCAGAAGTTGGTGCAGTATGTGGTACAAGAGATGGTCAGAAGTTGGTGCAGTATGTGGTACAAGAGATGGTCAGAAGTTGGTGCAGTATGTGGTACAAGAGATGGTCAGAAGTTGGTGCAGTATGTGGTACAGGAGTTGGTCAGAAGTTGGTGCAGTATGTGGTACAGGAGTTGGTCAGAAGTTGGTGCAGTATGTGGTACAAGAGATGGTCAGACGTTGGTGCAGTATGTGGTACAAGAGATGGTCAGAAGTTGGTGCAGTATATGGTACAGGAGATGGTCAGAAGTTGGTGCAGTATGTGGTACAGGAGTTGGTCAGAAGTTGGTGCAGTATGTGGTACAGGAGTCGGTCAGAAGTTGGCGTTGTATGTGGTACAGGAGTTGGTCAGAAGTTGGTGCAGTATGTGGTACAAGAGATGGTCAGAAGTTGGTGCAGTATGTGGTACAAGAGATGGTCAGAAGTTGGTGCAGTATGTGGTACAAGAGATGGTCAGAAGTTGGTGCAGTATGTGGTACAGGAGTTGGTCAGACGTTGGCGCAGTATGTGGTACAGGAGTTGGTCAGAAGTTGGTGCAGTATGTGGTACAGGAGTTGGTCAGAAGTTGGTGCAGTATGTGGTACAAGAGATGGTCAGACGTTGGCGCAGTATGTGGTACAAGAGATGGTCAGACGTTGGTGCAGTATGTGGTACAGGAGTTGGTCAGAAGTTGGTGCAGTATGTGGTACAGGAGTTGGTCAGAAGTTGGTGCAGTATGTGGTACAGGAGTTGGTCAGAAGTTGGTGCAGTATGTGGTACAGGAGTTGGTCAGACGTTGGTGTAGTAGTTGGTGCATGAGCTCATGAAGTGTTTGGTGCAGGAGTTGATCAGGAGTTATTGTGGTAATTTTTGCATCAAGTAGTACATGAGTTTGGTGTCGGTGTTAGTGCAGAAGTAGTACAGCCCAGTTACATGAAACAAATATCGCTAAGATGACCAGATGAACACTTGACCACCGCTTAAGAGAGAGAGAGAGAGAGAGAGAGAGAGAGAGAGAGAGAGAGAGAGAGAGAGAGAGAGAGTATGAGCGAAAAGAAATATGAAGGTACAGGAAATATAGATATGAAGAAAAAAAAACACAGACGAAAAGATATAGATAGAGAGAGGGGGAGGGAGAGAGAGAAGGAGAGAGAGAGAGAATGAGCGAGAATAAAGAAATATGTAAATATATAAATGACACAGAGAAGAGAGAGATTAAAAGACAGAGAGATGAAGACAGATTGAGAGACAAACGAAGAAAGAGAGAGAGAAAGAGAGAGAGAGAGAAAGAGAGAGAGAGAGACAGACAGACAGACAGAGAGGATGATACAGAGGAGAGAGTGATGAAAAGACAAACACAGGGGAAGAGAGAATGAGAGAGAGAGCGATGAGAGAGAGAGAGAGAAATGAAAAAACGCAGAGAGAGGGAGATAGGACTAGAGAGAACGAAGAGAGAGAGAGTACAAAACAGAGAAGAGAGGGGGATGAAAGGAAAGAAAGAAAGAAAGAAAGAAAGAAAGAAAGAAAGAGCGAGAGCGAGAGAGAGAGAGAGAGAGAGAGAGAGAGAGAGAGAGAGAGAGAGAGAGAGAGAGAGAAATAATTATAATTGTAAAAACAAATACATTCTAGCGGAAGCGCTGACACAGCAGGAATGACCGTGACCCGTGTTGCCGGTAATTGACAATCGTCGACCCAATGCGACAGAACTTATCTCTAATTGCTGAGCCCAAGGACCGTCATTTTCTAGGCCATGGTTGCCATAACAATGAAACTCAGCCGCCCCCGCGGTTTGCCAATGTTTGCGATTGTGTCCTGTAGCGCATTTGCTGCGTAAATTGTTCTTTTATGAGTTAACAAATGTGTTACAGTTTACTCCGTATATAGTCAGTGCCAGCGATGTGACACTTGGGACGTGTTTCATAATTGGAGACACTTGGAACGTGTTTCATAATTCCCCGACACACCGAGAGGAAGTGGGGGGAGGGGGAAGGGTTGTCGGGGGATTACAATCAGCTGCCGACAAAGCAGGCCGCCTTGCGTTGATTTTGATGGTGTGAGAGTCGGTCACTTAGAAAGCAATATCAAACTCCATCCATCCATCAGGTGCCATGCCGATAAGCGTGGGCGGTCATGTTCTGCCATCTCACTCGATCACCAGAATCGTGGATCAGCTCCGTGTTCTTGTCTCGACCATGCCACGTGGCCAAGCCATCCAGGTATTTACTTCTCGTCTTCCCTTTGGTCTCTTCCCATCGATCTTGCCAGTCGTCACCAAGTTCTCCAAGTCACTTCTTCTCATAACATGCCCACAAAATTTTGACTGTCTACGTCTAGTGACTCTAATCAGTTTAGGATCTTCATTTGTTTCTTGAAGGACTTGATCATTGGTTTTTCTGTCTGACCATGTTATTCTTTGCATTTTCCTCAGAAACCACACTAAAATTGCTGGGGCTGACGGCAGCTTCATATAAATGTCATTTACTGCATAAAGTACCTTGCGGGGTAGGACAGGAGGGTCTTGAGCCTGAGGAGTTAATGCCCCCGGCTAGTGCAGTCGCCGCGAACTGTGCAGGTTAGGATTTTCTTTTTGCCCCGGACAGAAAAAAACTCCACACCTTACCGAGGACGTCTTATGAAAAAAACATCCCTGTCTCACTTCCGCTCATACTTAGAATGTATCTGTTCATATTATCTCATTCGAAACGCTGCGCTTCATGGTTACATATGTTGTCTTTATTAACGTCATTATGCCTCAACAATTCCCACGGGGATTTCCAAAACATATTCCCGTGACTCTATACAAATACTAGTGGCTCTATACAAATACTAGTGACACTATACAAATACTGGTGGCTCTATACAAATACTAGTGACACTATACAAATACTGGTGGCTCTATACAAATACTAGTAATTCTCTACTGACGGAACGTTGGTAATAATGCAAATGTCATGCCAGGCTATTTGCTCCCCAAAATCATCAGAACTTTCTGTTTTAACATATCATTAAGGAGAGAGAGAGAGAGAGAGAGAGAGAGAGAGAGAGAGAGAGAGAGAGAGAGAGAGAGAGAGAGAGAGAGAGAGAGAGAGAGAGAGAGAGAGAGAGACAAAGAATACTTACTTTATAGCACTGAGTTGTATCATACATGGACTCGGTCTCTCTGCACAGGGCGATCTACCGAAAGATTCGCACAAAGCACAAACTCCATACTCCAGCGAAAACCCCAGGAGTCTCCGAGAAAATTACACCCGTGAATCGATTGGCTAAGTCGGAAATCGAACCCACAACATGCGTTTCTCGGGGTAGGCGGCTTAATCACTTAACCACAGAGATATTGCACCTTCAGTCTAACTCTGTAAACTCCCCTGAACGTTCTTGTTCTTGGTAACTTGATGTTTCAGTTTTTCTCATGCCTTTTGCATCCATATAAAAATACACCATTTGGAAACAAAAACTAACGATTATGCTAAGTAATACCGATTGATTTTTTAACGTGCTCGTTTCTGTAACGGTTGTAAAGTTGAGCTGACAATGCCATGAATGCGGTAGGACGAAGGTTCAGTTCCTAGGCTCTCCGCTGGCCAGAGGAGGGAAAGACTGGCCACCTAATCCACTATGAATTCAGGCCTACAAAATATGATGGTCCTAGCACATAACAGACCAGTAGCAAGTTACTTCTTCAGGTGTGTTAAATTTACACTATGTTTGTTCAGCTGTGTCCATGGTGAAGTTATACGTATTGTGATTGGAACGTTGGCCGGGGGATAGTGAGAGCTTCGCGCAGTTTCATAATTCCATGACATACGGAGTCGAAGGTTCGAGATCAACCGTTGGCAATTTGAAAGAAATTGAAATTTTCGCCTCGATGGGGATTCGAACACACGATATCTGGACCGGCAAGAAACAGTGGTGTCTGCTCCATCACCGTGACAGAAAAACAATGCTCACATCAAAATTCATATACATAAACACATACTGAAGCAAAACTACACACGAACACCAAACAGTTCAGTCGTTGTAGAGATTTCGTACTCAGTAGCGCATCTATAACTTCGTTGCATGAGTGCAGTGAGTACGATGCAGTTTGTTATGCCCCTGATGGCCAAGTGCATTCCATTTCTTTCAGCATTTTTATGTCTGCTTTCCTTAGCCTCTGGCTGTATCCAACCTTCAGACAGTGCACCAGGTTATCTGTCGGTTAGAAGATCAGACCTCCGTCGTTCAGGATCTGCACCTGCCTATAAAACAATCCCTCCTGGTTGACCTGTCTTCCTACATATTTCAACAGAACTTTCCCAGTTGTTTTACTTCAGGGAAGGTCCCCGTGGACATGATTCAATCCTGCCAATGTTCTTCTCTCCAGGCCCGTCAGTGCTCCGTTGGTCTGTGCTCTCGCAGGCATCGCTTCCAGGCTGCACCAAGTGGATGTGGGGTCACCAGCAGACAGCTAATTCTCTTTTCGCTTTCCGAGGATGTGCCAACGCTGGCAAATCATGTAGTCACTGTGTTAGGCTGATCGCGATATGAACTTGAGTCATTTGGAGTGCTGGCATGGGATATTCAGATGTCCTGAGATTGTGAAGTTGCTGCCTTATTCGGGCTCTAAAGCAATAAGACAAGACCGGAGACAAGGGGATTAACCAAATACATGTTCCGGAGACAGTATTCTTCTTCTTCTTCTTCTTCTTCTTCTTCTTCTTCTTCTTCTTCTTCTTCTTCTTCTTCTTCTTCTTCTTCTTCTTCTTCTTCTTCTTCTTCTTCTTCTCCTCCTCCTCCTCCTCCTTCTTCTTCTTCTTCTGTTGTTGCTGCTGCTGCTCTTCTCCCACATATTCTTCGTCTTCTTCCACTTCATTTTGTTCTTATTCCGACTATTTTTCTTTTCCTCTTCTGCTGTGTCTTCTTATTGTGCCTGACTTGGGGCGAACATTTGCGATAATGACGCGCCACTTCTCTCTATCATCTGATATTTTACTAAAGTAGATATTGCGTGCCGGTTTCCCTGGCCTAGGCGTTAACGTCTTTCTCCTTAATCCCGTATATCCACGTGAAGAACGTAACCTGCGGTATCGGTTCTGGCCGCGGTGGTAACTTTCGGAGCATGTGAGCCGGTCGCTCAGAAAGAAACGGCAAACTATTGAGCGCAGTCTTACCAAGAAATCACCAGCAGCAGTAAAATGCTGGTGTTGACAGCGATGTTCTGTAAAAGGATATGTAAAAAAAAATATGAATGAAAGATGGAGAGAGGGAGAGAAAGAGGCAGAGAGGGGCGGGGGGGGGGGGTATAGGGGGGGGATAAAGACAGAGTATTATGTATGAGTGAATGTGTGTTAGTGTGTTTGTGATTGTGAATGTGTGTTTGTGTGTGTGTGTGTGTGTGTGTGAGGGGGTGTGTGTTAGTGTGTTGAGTGTATGTATGACTATTATATATATACATGTGTGTGTATATATATATATATATATATATATATATATATATATATATATATATATATATATATATATATATATATATATTAATGTGTGCATGTAGGTAGATATGTATGTGGTTATGCATGTGTCAGTGTCTGTGTTTGTGTATGTGTGTGTCTGCCTGCCTCCCTGTCTGCCTGCCTACCTCCCTGTCTGCCTGTCTACCTCCCTTTCTGTCTGTCTATCTCCCTGTCTGCCTGCCTACCTCCCTGTCTGCCTGCCTACCTCCCTGTCTGCCTGCCTACTTCCCTGACTAACTTCCTGTTTGCCTGCCTACCTCCCTGTCTGCCTGCCTACCTCCCTGTCTGCCTGCCTACCTTACTGTCTGCCTGCCTACCTCCCTGTCTGCCTGCCTACCTCCCTGCCTGCCTGCCTACCTCCCTGCCTGCCTGCCTACCTCCCTGTCTGCCTGCCTATCTCCCTGTCTGCCTGCCTACCTCCCTGTCTGCCTGCCTATCTCCCTGCCTACCTTCCTGTCTGCCTGCCTACCTCCCTGTCTGCCTGCCTACCTCCCTGTCTGCCTGTCTTATAACACGGTATATGCATTGTTCATGTTCACAGCGTTCATTGTACGATGTTTGTTTTTTCTATGTGAATGTAACATGCCTAACAGATAATTGGTGAAAGATGAGTGATTTGAATGGCCGAGTGTAAGACGGGCCTGCGTGCCCAGTTTGTAGCCCTTTGAAAATAAAGTTCGTTCCTTTGTTCACTCCGATAGATACAAACCATATTCGAGGCCTAGGCGACCCGAACAACAATGCAGCGCACTGTAAGCGTTACGGCTCAGTCCTCGGGGGGATTCACAACTACTGTGCACTCACGCACGTTTTATTCCAGTCCACCTTTATAGGTGGTCTGCCCAGATGTATGCTGACGCTATGGCTTAGAGGCAGTCAACAGGTTTGAGAACTGCCCTGACATATCGAGTCGTGGGTTCGAAGTAAACCCCAGACACCTTGGAAGCATACCGTCTTGACCTCGTTGGTATGGATGTCGGTCGTTCAGAAAGCAATGATAAATTACTTATGAGGTCAGCATGGATCAGAGCGCTCACTATTCTTCTTCTTCTTTGCGTTCATCCGGAGTGTTTTTTCAGATGTGATTGCGGTGTGTCTAGTTAGGCACCCTTGGATCGAAACCCTTAGGCCAACACATCCGGCTTTTAGCGTGCATTTTTGACCAGGTTAGCATTCCTGGGAGACTCTCACTTTTGTGGTACTGTCCACCTCCCAGCTGGTAAAGTTGGAAGAGTCGGAGATTGCACGGTCATCCCTCAAAAGAAGGCAGGGACAGTCCATAGCATTTTCCGCCATCCTGGGTGGCTTCCATAATTGCAGGGCCGGTTCATAGCGCCCTGGTACTGGGCACACAGAGGGAATCGTCACGTCCTGCTCATGGCTGCTTTAATTCCTCACTTCAATATATTGGGCATTTCGTTCGCCCCGAGCCTTTCCCGCACAAACCAAGCTGGTCTGCAGTCAGTATCCACTAAGCGAGTTTTTCGGACATGTGCTTGTCGTTGTGTCCGTCAGAGCTGTTCCAGACACGTCGGACATTCGGAAACTACCTAGTCAGAGCTGTTCCGAACAAGAGCGGCATTCGGAAACTAGGTAGTCAGAGCTGTTCCTAGCACAAGAGACAATTCACTCGGACGTAATTGCGTAGTGTCAATTTTTAGTTTGCCACCCGTAGGACGACACTTCCGACTTCCGGCGGGCATTTTTTTAATGAGGTTAGCCTTCCTCTGGTTTCGTAGCACGTAAGACTGTTGTGATGTTGCCAACATCTCAGCTGGTCAAGATAGAACGATCCGCGACATCGAGGTCGGCCCTCAAGGGAAGGCAGGGGCAGACCTTGGGCATTCCCTTGCTATCCAAGGAGGCTTCCATAATTGCAGAGCCGGCACATATTGCTCTGAGACTGGGCTCACCCGAGGAGTTGCCACGTCCTGCTCATGGCTGCTTTAGTTCCTCACTTCCATGTGTTGGGCAACCCGTTTGCCACTGATCGCTCAAACACACACCAGGAGCGGTCAGACTGCGAGCGACATCCACTCGGTAAGCTTTTTATTTTGACTTCAGACAACGCAATAGGTCCGCTCGCCGTGCGTTCTATTTTATAGGTTCCTTGCT
>JACEFZ010021526.1:0-94011 GCA_014155875.1 Cepaea nemoralis
TTTTTTTTTCGGGGGAAAATGGAAATTTTGGGGTTTTTTTTTTTCAAATTTCTTCCCCATTTGTACGTTCCCATCTTCTTCCGCTCCGCGTCTGTTTTATTCTTTCACTAGAAGTTTCTGATAATTTGTTCCCGACATTTCTACTCTTCCCCGTTCCCAATATGTCCCTAGTGTTTGTTCTAGTTTGGCTATTCCTCCTCTGTATAATTAATTTATTTCCTACCTGTATTGTTAATAATCATTACGGGAAAAGGTTAAGTGTTTATCTAACGATATTATTCCATCCGGGACCTCAAGACCAGGCTCTCATTATTTCCCTTTTGCAATTCAGTGATTCTAACTGTGTGTCCTGCCACATATATGGGTTTCTCTTTATCTTGGCTTGTATCAAATTACCGACTGTGTGTTAACGTCGTGGACATTTTAATTCTAACTAGTGCCGATATTGCATGTCTTCTTCCATATCTACATATACGTCCTTAAATTTTAATTTGTGTAAATCAAAGAAGTCTTACTCCGTTTTTTATTAAAACATCTCTTCCTATAAGCATTTTTTCTATTTAAATCTTTTACTACATGAAAAGATTTTTACGTTGATCCCCCTAATTTAAAATTGATCATTGTCTGTCCAATTACTTGTAATTCTGTCCTGTACAGAGTGAAGACTATTATGACTCTTAAATTCTACAATTTCTCATTATTTATACAAAAACTTTCTTTAATTACACTAACCTGAGCTCCTGAATAAATTAGGGAAAAATCTATATTTTCCTATTTCTATTATTACATGAGTCTTGATCTGTTTTATTTTCTGTAAATGTTTGATTTCTCTAGTTAAAAGATTCTCTACTCGTCCTACTATGCCTGTTATTAACATTTCTTTAAATCTTGGGACCTTTTTATTTTCCCTCCTACTACAGTCCTATTTAAAGGTAGGCCCCGGGGTTTTCCTGCGTTCTTGTACCTGTAAAATTCCTGTGTCTATCTTCAACATTCCTATTCAACCTGCTATTGCCATTTCTACTTTGTGTATTCGACTGGACACGCCCGTTTCACAAAAACGAAAACATGGCCGCGTTGACCACAAAACCACAGACTATATTTGTGTTATTTGTGTTACCTACTGTCTCACTTGTAGGGGACCTCATATGTCTTCTTTCATCATAAACATTTCTATTTCTACCTTGTAACGTCTGTATACCTCCTCTCCTATTCCATCCGAACCTTGTTTGTCCTATTTCCATAGGCTCCTCATCCTGTACTTTTTAGTTTATTAGTTATATATTTATATATTTTATTTTTAGTTTATTATTTTAATATTGTTTAGTATAATTGTTCATTATAATTGTTCACTATATATTGTTGTGCGTGTGGGACGAGAGAGAGAGAGAGAGAGAGAGAAGAGAGAGAGAGAGAGAGGAGAGAGAGAGAGAGAAGAGAGAGAGTTGGGGTTCAGAGAGAGGGAGAGAGTGGATGCGTGGGTGCATGCGTTGTGTGTGGAGAGAGTGATTGAGCGAGAAATGGTGGGGGAATGTGTCAGTGCATGCATTCGTACGTGTATGTGTGAGAGTGAGTGAGGGAGTGTGTGCGTGCGTGCATGCGTTCATGTGTACGTGTATGTGTGAGAGAGTGTGATTGAGAGAGTGAGTGTGTGTGTGTGTAGGATTGTGTGTTAGAGAGTGAGACAGTGGGAGAGTTGATGTGGTAGTGTGTGTGTGAGCGCGCGCGCGCATGCGTGTGAGTGTGTGTATACGAAAGAATACAGAGAGAGAGAGAGAGAGAGAGAGAGAGAGAGCTGAGCAGATGCATGTCATGTAACACGCATGTTATGTAACACGCGAATCCATATGTTTGTGTATTCTCATCTGTCATATTATCAGTTAAATACCAATTGATTATCATGCATAATATAAACTCATGTTCATTACTGTAGTTTGAGTGAGAGAGTCAGTGAGTGTGAATGAGAGACAGAACGAGTGAGCGTGAGAGTGAAAGAATGAGCGGGAGAGTGAATGTGTGTGTGTGTGTGTGTGTGTGTGTGGTGTGTGTGTATGAGAGAGAGAGAGAGAGAGAGAGAGAGAAGAGAGAGAGAGAGAGAGGAGAGAGAGGAGAGAGAGAGAGAGAGAGAGCATCACTATTTTTACGTCACATACATTTTATGTACACATTTTCTCCATGTTTAACATTTTATGAGACTGCTCATGACAAGTGTCAGTGTATGTGTGTGAGTAAAGTGTGGGAGTTTTTTCATACTAGTTTCAATACTAACGTGAGACATTTTGTATGTGTCTAGATGTGAGGAAGTGTGACTGTATGTGGAGGATGTGTGTGAGTGTGGGGATAAGTGTGGGTGGGGGTGCGTGGGTGGGGGTATGCGTTTGGATGGGTTGGGGTATGTGGGTTTTGGTGGGTAGTGGTATTTGTGGGTGTTGGTGGGATGTGTGGATGGATGTGTGGGGGTGAAAGTAGGGGTGTTGGAATGGGTGTGGGGGATGTGTGCATGGGTGGAGGATATGTGTATGGGACGGATGCGGGGGATGTGTGTTTATGTGGGTGGAGATGTGTGGATGGTTTGAGGAAGTATGTGTGGGAGGCGGGTTTGTGTGGATAGGGGATTGTGTTGGGTGGATTGGGGATGCAAGGGCGGGTGGGGAGATGTGTATGGTGTGTGGGTTTGAGATATGTGTGCGGTGTGTTGGTGGGGGATGTGTGAATGATGTGTGGGTGGAGGGTATGTTTGTGGTGGTATGGGTGGAGGATAGTGTGTGGTGTGGGGGATGTGTGTGATGTTTGCGGGGAATGTGCGTATGGGTGGGGTATATGTGTGGGTGAGTAGGGGATTGTGGTTGTTGGTTGAAGTATGCGGGGGTGTGTGGGTGGGAGATGTGTGTGTGGATGGGGAATGTGTGGGTGGGGGTGTGTGAGTGGCTTAGGGATGTGTAGGTGGGTAAGGGAGTTGTATGTGTCGGGGTGGGATGTGTGAGTGGGTGGAGGATGTGTGTGGGTAGGGGTATTGTGATCGAGAGATGTTTGGTTGGGGGGGGTGGGTGGGGGTGTGTGAGTGCGTAGTGGAGGATGTATGCGTGAGTGAGTGTGTTTGGTGGACGGGTAGGGAATGCGTGTGTGGGTGGGGAGAGGTGTGTGGTGTGTTGGTTGGGGATATTGTGTGAGTGAGGTATGTGTGTGTGGGTGGGGGATTTTTTGTGGTGTGTGAGTGGGGGTATGTGGGGTGGATGGGTAAGGGTATCTGTGTGGGTGTGGGTGGGAATATTGTGTGGTATCTGGGTGGGGGATATGTGTGTGGTGTGTAAGTGGGGATGTGTTGGTGAGGGATATATGTGTGTGTGGTGCGTTGGTTGGGAATAGTGCGTGGTAGGGGGTGTATGTGATGTGCGGGTGGGGGATTGCGTGGTGGGGGTTTAGGTTAAGGCATGTGTGGGTGGGTGGAAGTTGTATATGTGGGTGGTGGGGTGTGTGTGTGTGTGGATTGGGGATGTATGGGTGGTTAGGGAGGTGTGTGTGTGGGGGGGGGTAGGGACATGTCAGTTGGTGGGGATGTGTGTGTATGGTTTGGGGATGTGTGAGTGAATGTGCGATGTGTGGGTTGGTGGGGGATTGTGTGCATGGGTGGGGAATATGTTGTCAATGGAGATGTGGCTAAGGAGATGGGTGGTTTGAGGTGTGGGTGGGGAGAGGATGTGTGGGTTAAGATGTGGATGGGCGTGGGATGTGTGGGTTGGTGGGGGAATGTTTGTGGGTGGCGAGTGTGTTTTGGTTGGGGGATCAGGTGAGGGCAGTGTGGAGGGGATGGGTCGGTTGGTGGGGTATGTATGTGTCCTTGGTGTGCGTGTGTGTGGGTAGGTGGGGGTGTTTATGTGTCCCTTGGTGCGCGTGTGTGTGGGTAAGTGGGGTTGTGTGGGTGGGGTGATGTATGGATAGGTGGGAGATGGGCTTCATAACATGGTAATTAGCCTTGTTTATGTTTACAACATTCATTTCACAATGTTTATTTTTCTTCCTATGTAAATGTATAATGCTCTTGATGAACGAAAGACGAGTGATTGAAAGGGCCGAATGTAAGACGGGCCTGCGCGCCCAATTTGTGACCCTAATAAAGTTGATTTGATTTGATTTGTCTTCTCGACTAGTTCCTATTTCTCGTCCTGTTCTCAATCTAAATCTACGTCTCAAATTTTCTTCTTGTACCGCAATATCTACAGCTTGTGATAACCTCTCACGGTTTTCCCTCATCAGCTTAAACTTCAGTCCATCGGATTTTATGCCATCTACAAAAATCCCGACTAACATCCTCTCCACCTCCTCTCCTCGTACATTCTGTCCTAAGAATGCTTCTTCAGCCAGATTAATCAACCTATCGCTGAATAATTGTACCCGCCTCTCCAGTGTTTTGTTTAGACTGTTCTCAACACCGAAAACGCATGTTGTGGATCCGTTATTTCCGCGTATTTATGGGCTAGGTCGTCTTTGAACTGCTCCCATGTCTCATCTACTCTAGCCTCTAATTTTCTTCGGATATGATCTGAAACCGGTTCTGCTGCTGCCTGATAAGCAAGTCTCATTTTCTCTTCATCTGATAGCGACACCAAATACGCATATTTCTCTATGGAAGTTACCCACTTTTTAAAATCTCTGGCCTGTCCACTAAACTTAACAATTTCAGTTGCCATTCCCTGTTGTTTTATAACCGTATTAAGTCTAGCTACCGCTGTTCCTACCCCCGTTAAAACTTGTGCCAATGGATCTTGTTCCGTCATGCTGAAATATTTCTATATATAGCAATAAAATCAATTTCACACTTGTAACCAGCTAAATTAACAATATGTTCGTATTTACTTTACACAACAGAATTGTTCAACTAGTCAATTGTACGTAAAATAATATTTAAAGTTCACCAATTACCCTAATTTGCTCCCGATCCAAGAAAAACGGACTCTTCTATGTTCGTTATCAGGCAGAATTCAAACACCAGGAGTCTGTGCCAGTTGAAATGCTCCTCCAATCGATCACGCACCTCAGGTAGTTAGGGAGTTCTTCTTCCAACGTCTCAGTAACTTCAACCCCTGGTTGGGTCCCTACCAGACTTCTGGCTTCTTTTCCACCCTGTACAGGGCACATCAAAGCGACGTCTTGAGAACTTCACAAAAGCGATAATTTGGGTCCCCTCTTCAGTAGGTCGGCAGCCCAGTCTGCCCCTCCCCTTCGAGAGTCCCATGACGATATCGCTGCTGTTAATGAGCTTTCCATTTCTTCTTATTCTTCAAAAAGTCTCAAGGTCAGGATTCTGCGGCTTTTAGTTCGCTCCAGGCAATCTATCTTAACGAGAAGTAGACAACTGCTCTGTTAGTAAAATGTTTCTACTTGATTCGACTTGCCTTGAAGGTTTCTTTTTCCTGAGCCTCTTATTTCAAACGATCCAGAAAAAAAAACGTGCTGGTCTTTCTCTCTCTTCAGCTCAGCGAGATGATCAACACTGTACAGCAACTCACCTGGCAAGCCGGCTTTCATAACTCAGGTGACAACGACTGCCTATACATCTAGGATTCTTGATAGCAACGAGGACTCTGAAAAATAATCACAGACAACCACCCTAGCCGGCTTTTGGCTGCTGTAATTCTCACAGACGACTTAGTGGCCATTTTTCAACCTCGCTTTTTCATTCAACATAAGTATAGAACCGTGCCGTAATTGTGGATCTTTTCTAAAACCTGGGTTACTGTAGCTCCTCTGACGACTTGTTTCATCTAAATATCCAGTGTCTGAATAATAATTATTATTATAATTATTATTTTCCCTCTCATCCTCATCTCTTCTTAAGTGTTCCACGTGTGCCCTTGCACATGTCCCGTGACCTGGTTCTTGATACTATACGATACTTTTCCTACCTTTTCCAAAACGTAATAACCTGGAACCCAACGAGCATCAAACTTAGAGTTCCTTCTATGCTTCTTATAATAAACTCTATCACCTACTTTAAACTCCTGCAATTTTGTATTCACGTTTTTGTACTTTTCTGTCTTTCTCTAGCTTTAATTATATTATTCTTTAGTCTTACGTGTGCTTTATGCATTTCCTGTATGATAGTCTCTTGAAAGTCTTCCCCCATATATTTTCGTCTTGGTTTTAACAGATTATCTATAGGTAGTACTGGTTCTCTCCCGTGTATTAAATAGAATGGTGAAAACCCCGTGCTCTCATTTTGATTTGTGCGTATAGCGCTAAGCGCTGGTCCTAGGAACAAATCCCAATCTTTTCATGTTCATCGACGATCTTTGCTATAATATCGTATAATGTCCTATGTTGTCGTTCGTTCTTAGCATTTGAAGAAGGTCTATAGTATGAGGTCTTTATATGGTTTATATTCAAATCTTTTAATAACTTTTCGAATTTTTTATTTACAAATTCCCTACCATTATCCGTAAGTATACTTTGTGGGCAACTAAATCTTGGTACGAACTCTTGTAAAAAAATATTAATGACAGTATCTGCGCTCTTATCTGGATTGCATAAACTTCTGGCCAAAGACTGTAGACGTCTACTATATGAATTAAATACACGTTTCCTGACAATGTTCTAGGGTGAGGACCCGATATATCTAAACTAATTTTTTGCATAGGAAACTGAGGAATATCTGTATCTTGTAAGGGACACTTAATTATTTTCATATTCCTTAATCTGCATCTTTCACACGTATCTACATATTTACAAAGCAGATTTAAATAAGTTCGGCCAATAATATTTACTTGTAAGTGCCTTTACCAATTTATCACGACCGAGATGACCATTCTCATCATGATATGCTTTTAAAACTTCATTTTCCAAATGTTTTGGAATATATTTCCTTAGCTGTTCGTTCCTTTCACTCATATAATATAACTGTTCGTCGTCTTGCAAAACTAAATAATTCTTCTTATATTTATTCTCCTCCGTTTCTTTTAACTTCTGTTTTATTTGTAAGACTTTTGGATCTAATTCTTGTTCTTCTTTCATATTAAATTGTGCTAAATGTGGGTCTTCTGCTCTAGGTTCAGACTCTTGATCCGATGGTAAACTCTTAAACTCTTCTCTATTTATTATGGCAGAATCTAATATATTCACTTGCCAGTTTTCGGTCGTCGATCTCTGGTTCACCTTCATCTTCTGTGTCTCCTGATGACTGTGGATACGGGATCCTAGACAATAAATCAGCACATGTGTTAATCCTACCTGGAATGTATTCTTCTTCTTCTTCTTCTTCGTTCATCCGGAGTTTTTTTTTCAGACGTGATTGCGTTGTGCCTGTTTACAGCAGAGCTGCGTTCTTGCGCCGTTAGGCCGACACATCCGACTTCTGCGGGCATTTGTTGACCGGGTTAACCTTCCCGGGGGTTTCTTAGGACGTTAGACTCTCACTGTTGTGGTGTTATCTCCCATCCCAGCTGGCCCATATAGAACAGCCAAAGGCATCCTGGTCGGCCCTCAAGGGAAGGCAGGGGCAGACCATGGGCATTCCCCGCCATCCAAGGAGGCTTCCATAATTGCAGAGCCATCACACAGCGCTCTGGTACTGGGCTCACCCAAGGAATCGTCACGTCCTGCACATGGCTGCTTAGCCTCACTTCCGTATATTGGGCCTTCCGTTCACCATAGGCTGTTCTTCCAGAAGCCAGAAGAATGCAGTTTGCAGATGACATCCACACAGTGAGCTTTCGATTCGGACTTTCCACGTAATGGATTTGCTATCCAAGCAATATTCCATTTTGTGCCACTAGGACGCTTTTTCCACCTTTTATGAAGCCCACACAGTGAGCTTTCGATTCGGACTTTCCACGTAATGGATTTGCTATCCAAGCAATATTCCATTTCATGCCTCTGGGAGGCTTGTGTAACCGACATGCCTGTGGTATGAAGTGTGGCAGTCTAAATACTTCTTCATGTACATTTAAATGTCAACCTGAATACAGTTAAAGTAAGCTGCAGTCGACTTGAGCTTGTTGATATCTCCATAGAGCTTGTCCTCGAATGAAGCAGGTGTGGGCCAAAATATCTTTCTCTGTTCTGCATATATTGGGCACTCTTGCAGCAAATGTTTAGCTGTCATTTTACCAGTTCCACAATTACATTCATCTGTATCTCCTATCTTTAGTTTGTTGAACAAGTGGTATTTCAGCCTGTTATGTCCTGTGCGGAGTCTGAAGATTGCTACTTGTTCTCTTCGGTCGAGTTTGTAATATGCATCATCCTTCTGGTGGCCTGGATGCTCTGATTCCCATTTGGTTCTATAAGTGCTTTTTATCAACCTCTTTGCCTCATTATAGGTTATGTCTATGTCAGGCTGTGGTAGTCGTCCGCCCTCTTTTGCCAGTCTGTCAGCCTCTTCATTTCCAGGTATACTGCAATGTGATGGGATCCACTGTATTACAACTTTTTTGGATATCTGGCATAGACCATGGAGTGCTGCTCTTAGGTCAGCTAGTTCTGTGCTGTTTTTGCTCTGCAGTATTGAGACAGCTGACTTTGCATCTGTAAAGATAGCTATTTGCGTCTCTTTATTTTCCTCCATCAAGAGCATTTCTGCTGCAGTTTTCAGAGCCTCTACCTCCGCTTTGAAGTTACTTGAAAACTTTCCAGTTGCCACTGAATGTGTTTTTTTCACTCCATTTTTTAAATTTAGGAGAATTCCTCCTCCTCCATTCTCTACTGAATTTTTGGCTGATCCATCTGTATATGCATGGGTCCAATTGCTGCTTGGGTAATGTTCTTTTATGTAGTTTAGGGTTATTTCTCTTCTTTCGGTTTCATGCTGAGTGTTCTTTTTCTCAATACCAGGAATGTTTTCTATCATCTCAGGCAGTTGCTGCTGTCTCCAAGCTGGGAACTTGTCTGCATTGTAAATGGGTTTGACTGTTGATATGTTAAGTATGGGATCTGCCCTAATCTTTCGTTTTGCAGTTTCTACAAAGTTGCTACGCTTCAGTCTTCCCTTTCCAAAACCACTAAACCTTTTATACATAGGGTGGTCTGTCAATCTTCTAAATTTTTCAGCTTGTTGCTGGGCTCTGCTATCTCTTCTATCCTGCATTGGTTGTAAACAAGTGATCTTTTCTAATTCATTAATAGGCGTTGTCTTCAGGCTTCCAGTTATGATTCGCATTCCTTGATTTTGGACTCTACTTATTTTGTTAAAGTTTGACTTAGCTGCTGTTGCCCAAGCTGCAATGCCATATTCCAGTACTGGCCTCACCCGTCCAGTATATAACTTCTTGAGAACTTTCTCATCTGCTCCCCACGTTGTACCAGCAAGCTTTTTCATGATTGCCATTCTTTGCCTTGCTCTTGTTCGATTTTTCTCAACCTGTGTCTTCCATGTCAGGCGACGATCAAAGGTGACTCCTAGATAGTTTGGATTTTCTTCATGGCGCAATATTTTTCCATTCAATACCAGCTTAGGTTGCTGAGTTTTAGTTGAGAGGGAGAACACTGTGCATGTTGTTTTCTCCTCACTTATCTTCACTAGCCATGATTTTGACCAGTCCTCTAGCGCTAATAGGGCTTGCTGTATTCTGCTGTTAGCTGTACTAATATATTCTTCAGATGTCCATATGGCTAGGTCATCTGCAAAGGATGATGTGTGTACTCTGGCTGGAAAATTTTCCGTGATGTCGTTTATATATGCTAGGAATAATGTTGGTGAAAGAACTCCTCCTTGGGGGACACCTTGCTCCAACAGCATCATTTTGCTGGTTTGTCCTTGTACTTTTGTCCTGGCAGTTCTGTTCTCAAGGTAGTGGCTGATCCATTTGTACATTTTCCCACAAACATGCATTTTTTGCAGTTTTACTTTCAGTCCTTCCTTCCATACTTTATCAAATGCTTTTTCTAAATCTATCCAGACCTGCTAGTGTGTGCTTTTTCTCTTGGAAGGCATCCTCTATTTCCTGAGCTATATAGGTTATTTGATCTTCAGTGGATCTGTACTTTCTGAATCCTGCTTGGTGAGGTGTTAAGAGTTGGTTTTCTTCCAGATGCCATGTTAGCCTGCCATTGATAATGCGTTCCATTAATTTTCCTACACAGCTAAGAAGACTGATAGGTCGATAGCCATTTGGTTCTTCCAGGTCTTTTCCTTTCTTTGGGACTGGTATTAGTATAGCTTCCTTCCATGCCTGTGGGACTATTCCCCTCTTCCAGCTGTAATTTAGGACTGCTAGTAGTTTCTTTTTTGCCTTAGTGCCTAGTCCTATTAGCATTTCATTTGTGATTCCATCCTTTCCTGGTGATGTCTTCTTTTTTAGGGTATTCATTGCCTGTTCCATTTCTTCCATTGTTAGATTTGCCATCATATATTCTGCTGCTGTCTCTGTATATCTATGATGTATCTGTTTATCTTTGATTGCTTTCTTCTGTTCGGCTGTAATATCAATGTGGTTTGCACTGGCATAGTGTTCCATTAGTGCATTTGCAGCCTTTTTTCCTGTAAGCAAGGCATTTCCTTGTTTAATTGTTATTTGTTTGTTTCTAGGTCCTTCATTGTTCATGGCTTTCACTAGTTTCCATAGTTTGTTTCCATCCCTGTCAAAATTCAGGTTTTCTGTTTTTTCCTCCAACAATCTCTTGTTGTTTGATTTACTGTTCTTTTATATTTTGCTGAGATGGCTTTGAGAGAGATGTTCGCTTCAGTTGTTTGTTCTCTCTCTGCGGTCTTCCTAGCATCTTCAACTTTGTCCTCCAAAATTTGTAGTTCTTCAGTCCAGTATGGTTTGTAATTTTTCCTCGCTCCTCTTGGAATAGACTCAGTGGCCGCCTGTATTATTGCTCTGTTTAGACTTTCCACCATTTGCTTCATGTTGCCATATCGTGTATTTATGTTTTCACAATATTTGTCTGTTAGTATGGCAAATCTGTCCCAATCTGCTCGTTTGTAATTCCAACGGGGCAAAGGCTTTTGCTCCTGTGGAACATACTCCATATTTATTACAAGCTTGATTGGTCTGTGGTCACTACCTGCTAATTGGTCAAGCACATGGCGATCGATTTTGTGGAGGATGTCTCCTGTGCAGAAAGCTAAGTCTGGAGTAGAAGTGGTAAGCCATCTTCTGGAGTAGAAGCTCGGTGTGTCATCCGCTTTGTTGAGTAGATGGAGATTTGAGTCTATTTCCCAGTCCTCCACTTCATCTCCTCTTTTGTCAGTATCTGGGTATCCCCATCTTTCTGAACGGCTATTAAAGTCTCCGACAACAATGCAATTTGTGTCAGTTATTTCCATGTTTGAGAGTGTAAGATCCTTATCTGCCGGGCTATATAGATTGTAAATTCTTATTTTCACGTCCTTTATCATTATATCAACACCTATAATTTCCGTTTGGTTGTCAGAGATCACAGATACTTCGCTGCAAGGTATTGTATTTCGTGTAAGTATTACAACTCCTCCTTTGTGTCCTTCGCGGTCGAAACGTGTGGCCTGATATCCCTTGACTGAAAATGTGCGATTGGCGTTGAGGTGTGTCTCTTGAATGCATGCCACATCTATTCTATCTTTATGAAGACGCTGTGTTAGGGAGGCTTTCTTGTTATAAACTCCTTCTGCATTCCATTGTAGTATGTTGAGTGTCCGGGGTGTTTGGTCAATAACTCTTAACCTACTCCTCTGTGCCTTGACTCCACAGCACAGGGGAAGGTGACCACCAGTAGTCATGGGTGGACCCCCTCGAGGCAGGGGGCCCGGCACTATCACCGCCTGATGGGACTTCACGGGATTAGCACCATAACGATTAATTTTCATCTGTGGCATCATGAAATGATAAAGTTACGTTGCACTTCTTTGTCAAGCCTGTGGCTCAGTACATCCGATTTCGACAAGCATTTGTTCGGGATGCTTTCCCTAGCCTTTGACTGTCCCCAGTCTACCTACAAGGCAGCAGGTTTGTGCGTCACTTCGTCTGGTCCTCTCCCTTGACCTGTCCGACATGGGTGACCCTACCAGTAGCTGTGCTACCGTCGGCATAGCTCTTGGGGTCATTGGAACGCTCAAGCCCCTCTACCTCGTCAAGGTGGACGCACGGCAGAGGGGGAATGTATTCAATTTTTGTATTGTATCCCTGTAGATTCAATGCCCACGTCTGTATCTTCCTGTTCTGCACTGGAGCTTCTAACAGAGATTTTAAAGGCATATGGTCAGTTCTAATAACAAAATTTGCGTTATGTAAGTAGTAGTTAAGTTTCTGTAGAGCATAATGAATAGCATAAGCCTCTTTCTCGATAGTCGCCCATTTCCGTTGAGACCTGCTAAGTTTATGAGACAAGAAATAAATTGGTCTTTCATTTTTAACCCCTGGTATTCCAGATTCTTTTCCTTCATATGGTTGAACCAAACAGGCTCCTATAGCATTATCGGAAGCATCTGTATATAGTACTAGCTGTTTATTCAAATCTGGATGCGTCAATAGTGGTACCACTGTTAAGCTATTTTTTTAAAAACTCGAACGCTTTTTGACGCTCATCATCCCACTTAAATCTAGCGTATTTGCCCGTTAAATTAGTAATAGGTTCTGCTATTTTTGAAAACCCTGGGATAAAGCGCCTATAATACCCACAGGTTCCAATAAAAGCACGCACTTCTTTTACGTTAGTTGGAGGAGGTAACTCTTTAATAACCTTATCTTGTCTTGGTCTGGTTTAATTCCGTCTCTATTAATAATATACCCCAAATATTTTGTTTCTGTTTTTAAAAACTGGCATTTACTAAGCTTCAATTTAACATCATGCACTCTTAATCTGTCGAATACTAATCTGACATGTTTTAAGTGATCATCCACATCCCCTGCTGTATAGATTAGAATGTCGTCTATGTATGCCAATGCAAACTTTTGCATACCCTCTAATACCTCATTTATTAAGAGCATGTAGTGAGATGGGGCCGTTCGAACCCCGAATGGCATTCGTAAGAATTCGTAAGAACCCATATGAGTACAAAAAGCACTCTTCTTTTGAGCGTCTTCCGACATCGGGATACACCAGAATCCTGATCTTGCGTCTAGTGTCGTGAAGAATGTAGAGCCATTAAGCAACCCCAAAATATCATCAATCACCGGCAGTGGGTACGCTACATTCTTAGTGATTTTGTTCAACGCCCTGTAGTCACAGCAGAATCGATGTGAACCATCAGGTTTGGTCACAATTACTACCGGAGATGACCATTCTGACTTCGATCTTGTTATTATCCCTGCTTTCAACATATCTTCTATTGCCTTTTCAACAACTTCCCTATTTCTTAATGGAGTTCTATATGGTTTTAAACTAATTGGTGGATGGTCTCCCGTATCTATTTCCATTGTAACTGTTTTTGTCTTTCCCAATTCTAAATCATTAATTGCAAAAACATCCTGATTTTCTTTTATAAGTTGTTCTAATACCTTCTTATTTTCTGGTGGAGCTTTTAACTGTGCCAACAATTCTTGTTCCCTTGTCATTTTGTCTAGTGAATGTATTTGGGCTGTATTTCTTCTGAATGGATGGATCAATTCATCCATTTGTACGTTCCCTCTTCTTCCGCGTTTTTGAATAATTTGTTCCCGACATTTCTACTCTATCCGTTACCAATATGTCACTAGTGTTATGTTCTAGTTTGGCTATTACACATCCTCTGTATAATTTAATTTCTCTACCTGTATTGTTAATAATCATTACTGGAAAGGTTAAGTGTTTATCTAACGATATTATTCCATCCGGGACCTCAAGACCAGGCTCATCAATTACTTCCTTTTGCAATTCAGTGATTCTAACTGTGTCCTGCCACATAATATGGGTTTCTCTTTATCTTGGCTTGTATCAAATTAACCGACTGTGATTTTAACGTCGTGGACATTTTAATTCTAACTAGTGCCGATATATGCATGTCTTCTTCCATATCTACATATACGTCCATGAATTTTAATTTGTGTAAATCAAAGAGAAGTCTTACTCCGTTTTCTATTAAAACATCTCTTCCTATAAGCATGTTTCTATTTAAATCTTTTTACTACATGAAAAAGATGTCTTACGTTGATCCCCCCTAATTTAAAATTGATCATTGTCTGTCCAATTACTTGTAAATTCTGTCCTGTAACAGAGTGAAGATTATTATGACTCTTAAATATTCTACAATTTCTCATTATTTTATACAAAAAACTTTCTTTAATTACACTAACCTGAGCTCCTGAATCAATTAATGTACGAACTCTATATTTTCCTATTTCTATTATACATGAGCTATGATCTGTTTTATTTTCTGTAAACTGTTTGATTTCCTCTAGTTGAAAGTATTCTCTACTCGTCCTACTATGCCTGTTATTAACATATTCTTTAAACCTTGGGACCTTATTATTTTCCCTCCTACTACAGGTCCTATTTAATAGGTAGGGCGCCGGTTTTCCTGCGTTCTTGTACCTGTAAAATTCCTGTGTCTATCTTCAACATTCCTATTCAACCTGCTATTGCCATTTCTACTTTGTGTATTCGACTGGACACGCCTGTTATCACAAAAACGAGAAACATGTCCGCGTTGACCACAAAACCAACAGACTATATTTGTGTTATTTGTGTTACCTACTGTCTCACTTGTAGGGTACCTCATATGTCTTCTTTCATCATAAGCATTTCTATTTCTACCTTGTAACGTCTGTATACCTCCTCTCCTATTCCATCCGAACCTTGTTTGTCCTATTTCCATAGGCTCCTCAATCCTGTCTTCTCGACTAGTTCCTATTTCTCGTCCTGTTCTCAATCTAAATCTACGTCTCAAATTTTCTTCTTGTACCGCAATATCTACAGCTTGTGATAACCTCTCAGGGTTTTCCCTCATCAGCTTAAACTTCAGTCCATCGGATTTTATGCCATCTACAAAAATCCCGACTAACATCCTCTCCACCTCCTCTCCTCGTACATTCTGTCCTAAGAATGCTTCTTCAGCCAGGTTAATCAACCTATCGCTGAACAATTGTACCGTCTCTCCAGTGTTTTGTTTAGACTGTCTCAACACCGAAAACGCATGTTGTGGATCCGTTATTTCCGCGTATTTATGGGCTAGGTCGTCTTGAACTGCTCCCATGTCTCATCTACTCTAGCCTCTAATTTTCTTCGGATATGATCTGAAACCGGTTCTGTTGCTGCCTGATAAGCAAGTCTCATTTTCTCTTCATCTGATGCCGACACCAAATACGCATATTTCTCTATGGAAGTTACCCACTTTTTAAAATCTCTGGCCTGTCCACTAAACTTAACAATTTCAGTTGCCATTCCCTGTTGTTTTATAACCGTATTAAGTCTAGCTACCGCTGTTCCTACCCCCGTTAAAACTTGTGCCAATGGATCTTGTTCCGTCATGCTGAAATATTTCTATATATAGCAATAAAATCAATTTCACACTTGTAACCAGCTAAATTAACAATATGTTCGTATTTACTTTACACAACAGAATTGTTCAACTAGTCAATTGTACGTAAAATAATATTTAAAGTTCACCAATTACCCTAATTTGCTCCCGATCCAAGAAAGACAGACTCTTCTATGTTCCTTATCAGGCAGAATTCAAACACCAGGAGTCTGTGCCAGTTTAAATGCTCCTCCAATCGATCACGCACCTCAGGTAGTTAGGGAGTTCTTCTTCCAACGTCTCAGTAACTTCAACCCCTGGTTGGGTCCCTACCAGACTTCTGGCTTCTTTTCACCCTGTACAGGGCACATCAAAGCGACGTCTTGAGAACTTCACAAAAGCGATAATTTGGGTCCCCTCTTCAGTAGGTCGGCAGCCCAGTCTGCCCCTCCCACTTCCGAGAGTCCCATGACGATATCGCTGCTGTTAATGAGCTTTCATTTCTTCTTATTCCTCAAAAAGTCTCAAGGTCAGGATTCTGCGGCTTTTAGTTCGCTCCAGGCAATCTATCTTAACGAGAAGTAGACAACTGCTCTGTTAGTAAAATGTTTCTACTTGATTCGACTTGCCTTGAAGGTTTCTTTTTCCTGAGCCTCTTATTTCAAACGATCCAGAAAAAACGTGCTGGTCTTTCTCTCTCTTCAGCTCAGCGAGATGATCACCACTGTACAGCAACTCACCCTGGCAAGCCGGCTTTCATAACTCAGGTGACAACGACTGCCTATACATCTAGGATTCTTGATAGCAACGAGGACTCTGAAAAATAATTACAGATAACCACCCCTAGCCGGGCTTTTGGCTGCTGTAATTCTCACAGACGACTTAGTGGCCATTTTTCAACCTCGCTTTTTCATTCAACATAAGTATAGAACCGTGCCGTAATTCTGTCTCTGGGTATTTGATGCAATCAGAACGAGATCTTCAAAACTTTGATTTTAGTTCGATGTTCGACCTGGACAGCATATTGTGATTCTGCGACACTCCAAGTTCGTATCCTGTGTCATGGGCACCAATTAAGTCCTTTATAACAGCGCACAGCTAAATAGGACTAACGAGTTCTTTGTTTGAGTATAAATAGAGATTTATTTCATCTTGATGACAACTTCTACAGCCTTCATACAACATGGCGTCTTCTCTCTTCCAGGCCCAGATGTTGACTGGTTCCTAACAACAAACTACGTCACGACTTGAGCATCCTTCTTCCCATTCCACGCTGATGCTCAAGCGTGCTGTAGTTTTGCCCACCCCATATACACATACTGCTACAATAGCAGTGCTAGATTTTATCAGAAAACATCAAGTTAAATATAACAAGGCTACCAACTGAGAGTATACCACAACAAGCAAAGATGTACAGACCTATCGGAACCAGATGAAGAGGCCGACCATGTAAACGATGGCAGAGGGAATAACAAAATCCATGGGAATCACGATATCAATCAATCATGTCCATGCCGGAAAGCGTGGGCGGTCATGACTCGCCATTTCACTCGATCACCAGAGTCGTGGATCAGCTCAGTGTTCCTATCTCGTCCATGCCATTTGGCCAAGCCATCCAGGTATTTTCCTCTCGGTCTTCTTCTTGGTCTGTTCCCTTCGATCTTGCCAGTTGTCACCAAGTTCTCCAATCCATTTCTTCTCATAACGTGTCCCAAAAACTTTGACTGTCTACATCTAATTTCTCTAATCAATTTACGATTTTCATTTGTCTGCGGTAGTATTTGGTCATTGGTTTTTCTATCTGTCCATGATATTCTTTGCATTTTCCTCAGAAACCACATTTCTGCAGCCATCAGATGTTTTTCAGCTTGACTGCATATTGTCCAAGTTTCACATCCATACAAAAGAACAGGCTCTATGTATTCCCTCAAAACTCTTTTTCTCATTTCAATTGACATCTTTTTATTGGTCAGAATGTTTTTCATATTGCTAAAGGCTACTTTCACCATGGCGATTCTTGTTATAATCTCTTCAAGGCATCTCCCATCAGATGTTATGACTGTTCCGAGATAATTGTACCGATTCACAGATAATTTCGAGATAATTGTACCGATTCACTTGTTAAAGAATATTCCCATTTACTTGTATATTACAATGTGGTACTTCGTTCTTCCTAGTGACGACCACAACCTGTGTCTTTTTACAATTTAATTCTAACCCCAGTTGCTCACTGTTACAAATTGTTGCAGATCCGGCGCATTGTCTGCAATCAATACTGTATCATCTGCATATTTAATGTTATTGATGTTTCGTCATCCAATAGCCTACTGACTCCATTTATATCTTCTACATATCTGAAAATATTTTCACTGTACAGGGGGGAAAAATGACGATATATGAGACCCTTAAACGGGCACTATCCCGCTGTTTATACATCAACTCGACACCGCAAGGTACAAGAGGAACAAGATGAGATGAAATGAGATGAAACGTGGGAGAAAAAAACATGCCATAAAGGACACCAAACTAAGAGCTTGACTTGCACCGTTTCGCATCCACGAGGAGTTGCCGTTTACGATGGAGAAGAAAAAGCTGGCGACACTAAGAACAGTTGTCATATTTGCACCTAAATATTTAAGGGAACTGATCAAACACGTTTATCAGCTGTGAAACTGGACAGAGGCCTTGTTGTGTGGTTCTCATTTTACCGACAGTGAGATGTCAGCGCTTCTACGTCCCTTGGTATTACATAAACTACCGCAAGGTGGAAAACAGGAGGCATGAGGAAACACTGCATTGTTAGCCTTACAAGAAGAGAGAAGATAATTAGTGTTAGTGAGAACAGCAGCCTGTAGAACCAAGGATTTTGCACAACAGCGCATGTCGTGAACGTAACATGCTGCGTTTTAACCGTTTTTGTTCAAAACGTCTCAAGACATGTTTTATTTGTTGAAATGCGCCTAACATTGCGCAGTGTTGAACGCTGGTTAAGTAAACGGCGTTTCCCGGAAATGCTGGTTTGTGTTTCGATCAAACTAAAACAGTGCACCTTGTGGAACTTTGCTTGAACGCAGAGCTGCGTTTAACATCCAGACAGAATGTCTCGTGGGAGCGTCCGTAAAAAACAGGGACATGGAGAGGGAGGAGGATGAGTTAACGAGGGCGCAACAGTGCAACTTCATGAACTCATACAGTTACATACAGTGGCGAACTGGGTCTAAAATATTGGTTACCAGGAGACAAAGCTGCGAAAAGGACATTAACACTTTAAACATCTTATTTCATATTTAAGGGGACTCACTTTGTCAGGGTTCCACAGGACCCATTTGTCATCGGACAAGTTAATACCCTGGCCACTCAGCCATTGCTTACACTATCCACGTCAAATGCACTCATAAATAGATACATTGGATGCCATTGAGTGCTAGTAAGTAAGGAAATGGATATCTTTTCATGTCATGCTACATATTGGGTATCTGACGCTAACCCTATATCTTGTAGACCAATAGGAGCTCATTTAGTCATGTGCTCAATATTCATCATGTGCCATGTGGTTAAGCTTGGGCGGTCATGTTTCGCCATCTTACACAATCATCAGAGCCGTTGATCAGCTCTGTGTTCTTATCCCGGCCATACCATGTGGCCAGGCCATCCAGGTATTTACTTCTCTGCCTTCCCCTTGTTCCTTCCCCCTTAATCTTGCTATTTGTCACAAAGTTCTCCAGTTTATTTTATCTCATAACGTGCACACAAATAAAGTGACTTTCTGCGACTAATTTCTCTAATCAGTTTGCTTTTGTTTGCCTAATGTAGAACTTGCTCATTGGTATTTCTGTCAGTCCATGGCATTCTTTGCAATTTCCCCAGAAACCACATTTCCACTGCTATTAGATGTTTTTCAGTAGGTCAGTATTACACCGATCGTTTATCTTCCCGGACCATTTCCTTGTACCCGTTTTGTCTTGATGACCTGGGAGCTATGTCAATTTAAAAAAATGCACGTCTCAATGACAACAGGAACAGAAACTACAGTGCGCCCACAAATGTTTCACGTTAAATTGTTTTAAAAAGTATTTTTACTCCCACCCAAAAAATTGTCTTTGATAGGTCGAAATACAACTGAAATCATGGAAAGCGGCGAAATTTCTTTGATGTTTTGGTGAAAATGTATATAATTCTAAATAACAAACTTGTTGTACAGTAATGCACGTCATTTCGAGTAGTGACGCAAGGAACCTCTGAACACCCCCGTTCCACTATGTGCCATGCTTCTCACAAGGAAATCCCGTGCACCATGGAGAATATTCATTATTGAACACTGATGTTCCCGTGTGGAGATGTAATACATTTCATAATTTGCACTTGATCTCTGACCCGTAAATACCGCATATAAACAAACATTGAAAGCTGCTGTACAATCTCCAGCACAAACATGTTTGTGTCGACTGTACATAATGACAAGGTTATACGCTAAATTTTATAATTTTCCTTCAGTTTGTTACTGAGTTATTTATTATTATACGGGGGAAAACATTTATGAACTCACTATAGCCACCACGCGACGCCTCCCTCCCTCCCCTCCCACGGACCCGTCCCAACCGAGTACTAGTACTGGCTGGAAGGGAAGAAATGAAAAGAGTGGCGCACGGGGTCTAGAAGTATTGGTTTCCAGGAGACAAAACTAGTGAAAAGGAAATAAACAGTTTAAATATTGTCCGATGTTTAAGGGGGCCCCACTTCATTAGGGGTCCACCAGGATTGCCCAAACTAAAACATATCCAGGCGAACCTTCTAGTCTAGAGAGACAACAGTGGAAGATAAACTCTATGGACCGCTGAGTGAACTGAAAAAAGACTTAGATTCATACAAGAGACGACATTGCAGTTATAGCCATATTTCAAGCGAGCGAAAGAAGAAGAAGAAGAAGAAGATACAAGAGACAACATTGCAGTTATAGCCATATTTCAAGCGAGCGAAAGAAGAAGAAGAAGATTAAGGGTCCACAAGGCCACCGGACAAGCTCTGGTAATAGGGAAAACTAGCCCACAAGCAAAAACCAGTCCAGTGTGGACCATGCTCAAGTTGAAAGCGGGCGGGGGGAGAATCTAGCATTTGTGGATTGCTATTGATTAAAAAAAAATATTGCATATCCCTTGCAGGACATTGCAGTCAACACCATCATTTTTCAGCTGCTGTTGATGAACTAGGCACATTTTACGTTCAGTAGCTTACCATTGATTTCTGAACTACCGGCTCCCATACCAACACGTTATAACACAACGCGACACGGACTGCTGCACAGATCGGTCGCGGCTGAGTTTCGAACGCCCGGTAAGCGGCTCACGAACCGCGTTCGCAAGCCTTTGGCCACGGAGACCGGTCGGGAGACCGGCTGCCCTTGATTCTTCTATGCTATTTTACGTTCAGTAATTTGCCATTGTTTTCTGAACCACAACGCTCATGTTTTTTTTTTTTTTGCATATCCTATTTACAGGACATCGCTGTCAACACCAGCATTTTACTGCTGCTGATGATGTTTTGTCAAGTTTACGTTCAGTAGTTTGCCATTGCTTTCTGAACGACCGGCCCCCCATACTAACATGTAAAACCCAGCTTCGAACGCAGGTAAGCGGGCTCGCGAATGGCGTCCGCAAGCCCTTAGCCACGGAGATGTGAAAATCAACGCTTCCTGCGACTGATTTCGAAACTGGTATGTGGGGTGATGAAACAGCTTTCACTGCCCCCAAGCTACAGACGCCTGTTATTGTGTAGAAAAAAAACAAACACGAATACTGTAGGAACAAAGGCGAGGTCGGAGCATTCAATGCCAGAGCCAGATTTTGATGGACTGCTGGCTCTTTATTTTGAGATCAGTTTAACACGAGTAATTCCCTCTTAAAATGTGACAAGGGTATTTAGCGAAGGATCAGCTGAGATTTATTATCTGGAGTCCACGGGGCAATTTAACGTCCATGATCTTCAAGGTGATAGATTGATCAAAGATAATTAGCAGAAAAGTGAGGAATTATGTGGAGGATACAGAGATGTGGGTTTATGGGTGAACAATGAGAACACCGGGAACTGGGAAAAAGAGTAGTGAAATTGTCTTAAAAGAAGTGAACTCACAAAGAGAATTGGTTACTGGCTCCAGAAACAGACTGTTCCCATTCTTTGGATATGCCATGAGAAGGGCAAAGTCGGAACATATCGGAACAACGGGAAGGTTTGAGGGGAGGAGAGGCAGGGAGAGACCGAGACAGCAGATGCTAGATAGTTTGCCATCATGGCATGAACGAACATCAGGATCAGAAATGAATAGCTGTACACGAGGCAACTTTGATAATCAACGCCACACGGCATGGACTAACAGAAGAAGAAGAAGTAGATCTGGAAGGAGAAACATTATACCTACTTACTCCCATCTTATTTGTTTGTTTGTTCTTTGGTTGTTGTTTGATAGACTATTTAGTAAATCCTACATATTTTGTTTCCCAATCAGCATCTGTGAGAATTTGTTTTCCACGCTGTGGTGAGTATTGGATACATGGTGTCAGTAATAAAGGGTGTATTTTTAATGACTGTGCTGTGTTTGAAAATACTGTCGGTCCAAGTTTTGTATTCACCATCTGTAAAGTTCAGGCAACATAATAGGTAAATACAAAACTTGGACCGGCAATATTTTCACTGCACATTCATTAAAAATACACCCTGTATACTTTACATAACAGAATTACGACACTTACAGTATTCATACATATTCGTAATTCACGTAATACGTAATACATATACGTAATAGACACTGTTGTGAAGCTGCATTACTTTGTGTCATTTTATATTGTTTATATTTTCACAGCTTTACCGCAGTTCCACCCAATTTTATTCATATTTTTACCCTGTATACTTAAATAGTTCAAGGGCTGCTAGTTGAGTGATGCGGTTAATATGTCCGCTTTTACTTTATTTGACATTCCCTGGTGCCCAGTTTAAGCTAGGTCGAAGTAGCGCCAGAGTTAATTGAAAGAAATATCCTCGCCTCAATAGGTGATTTGAACACACGACAACACGGCTCACAGACAAGCGTGTCAGCCACTGCGCCACCAAGAATATTTAATCAAGTCTACAGTCAGAATAAAATAATAAATATGACACGTCTGCTCTACTCCCATTTTTTCTTCAAACGTAACCATAAGTTTACCCTCTGTCACAAAATGCGCCACCTGCTGATCAGTCAACTAAATTATATTCGTGACCTTTAATGAGGATTCTGTTATTTCCGAGGGCGAGTGTTGATATTGTTGTGTACTTTGTTTATCGTACTCTATGTCAAACGCAGGTATAGTGTGGGTCTACCACCTTTAATATTCCACCCTTCCTCCCGACACTGAATACCTTTTTTCTATGTATTTACGTTGTGAAGACATGTGTCGGTGTGTGTGTGTGTGTGTGTGTGTGTGTGTGTGTGTGCGCGTGTGTGTGCGTGCGTGTGTGTGTGTGTGTGTGTGTGTGTGTGTGTGTGAGAGAGAGAGAGAGAGAGAGAGAGAGAGAGAGAGAGAGAGAGAGAGAGAGAGAGCATTAGTCCCGATTTATTTATCTCTACTATGGAGTTGGAGGAATATGTGTAGATAGAATAACTTAAGCTTCCGGTCTAGCATGGAGGATAGGCGGTTGAGCTGTTAAGGCCTCTGTGGTGTTTATGCTTGTGGCTACGGTTTGCTTACACATTTTTCTCATGTTGAAAAATTAGTGCATGGTTCCGTCATCTTATTACTAAGTTAAATGCGTGAAGCGACACTGTGAGCTGTGGATTTCGCGTGGAGTGCTTTTACATCTGTCCGCCGTTGTTTGTGTCATGAACTGCATGTTTAAAAAAATGGCGGCTAGTAGGTTGCTGAACTAACTGGGTTTGCCTAATGCAGTAATGTGTGGCTGCAGGTTTGCTAGTGACTGCCGCTTCCATCGACGATGAGCTGTATTTTTCGTGGCGGACTTTTGTGTCGCAGCCTTATGCATGCATACTTGTGCCAGCTGTTGGTTTTCCGAGACTCATGTCTGTATCACTTTTAACATGGGACAGTGAGGAACATTTTGTGTGATATTCACTTGCACAGGAATGGAGCATTATGGTGCGACCCTTTGTCGTGAAGTTGGAACCGCGACTAACTAACTAACTAACTAACTAACTAACTAACTAACTAACTAACTAACTAACTAACTAACTAACTAACTAGCTAGCTGCTAGCTAACTAACTAACTAACTTAGGCCTTAACAGGGAAGATCCACTTCTTAAAACCTGTAAGGCATTTAACCGGGGTATCTGGATACAATGAGGAACCCCACCTCGTATTGTTACAACCTCATGAAAAACTATTCATTTAGTTTTCCTTACGTATGTTACCTTTAAGTTAATGATGTTTTGTGAGATCCCATCGTGTCTCATCATCAATTGCCAAAGTAATTCTCTATCAATGTTGTCAAAGATCTTTTCATGGTCCACAAATTCAGTTTAAAATGAAGCATTCATTTCAATGCTTTCCTCTTTTATTATGCGTAATGTGGCTGTCTGGTCAGAGCAGACAGACAGCCAGACAGACAACCAGACAGACAGACAGCCAGACAGACAGACAGCCAGCCAGACAGACAGGCAGGCGTTGTATAACGTCATATTGTGAAATTAAGACGATATAATAAGATAATAATTAATTTTAACATCAGCAATGATGTACAGACCAGAGGGAAGCAGAGGAAGAGGCCGACCACGTAAACGATGGACGCAGGGAATAACAGAGTCCATGGGAATATCGATACATGATGCCCATAAGCGGGCACTCTCCCGCTGTTTATACTTCACCTCGACACCGCAAGGTACAAGAGGAACATGATGAAATGAGTTGAGATGAGATCAGCGACATTTTACCTAGCGTGATGTCCTCATAGCGATTTAGGTGTGACCTCGTCACAACGAGGTAGAAAAACAGAAAACAAGTCTGCAATTGTTATGTGGCCTTCTCCCGATACTAATAATTATGCTTTAGGTTTGGAAATTATCATTACTATTGTCTATCTAGCATTTATATTCATACCAATAACTCTGTCTCAGTGATGGTCAACAACATGTTTGTAATTATTCCTCTGTACATTCTATAATAGAGTGGTCGTCAGCAAACACCTGATGCCACATAATCGTTTAGAGTTGCTATAATCCCCGTCTGATATTTTCTAGTCGCCCCATCCATCATCTTCTCAGGATAAATTGGGAATAATCTTGGTGGTAATTAACATCCTGTGCCGTTTCTGCTACTGACTGGTTTTCAATGAAAACTGTACTGGCCACTTGGTTTTTATAACAACTTCAGATGTGAAACGTTATCCATTCTGTAACTCCTTCTGGACGCTGAGTTAGAGTTTGTTGACAATGAAATAACAATAACTCACGGAGGAAATATGACCAACCCAGACCTAATTCCAGCCATTTTTGATGTTGTTCTGAATCATGATCTGGTTACATCGTCATATCCTCTTCGCAGATGTGAAGTTCCAGTACCAATCTTGCACAACCCGTTGGCTTCTCGCCTTGGAGAGGTAAACAAGGGCTTTGCAACGCAATCCACGTGGAAATGGTACTTTGATACCAGGTCGGGAGAAAAGTCTCTCCAATAATATCACTCGGATAGATGCAAGCCCTTGTCAGGGCTCAGATAATCCGAACACCAATAGGTAGGAATTATGAGTTGAAACACACTGTCTTTCAGAGAATCGACAAACAACATCAACTATAGCAGCAACCATAGTAACAATCTTTTTCATAAATAGTTCAGGGGACTTTAGAAGATGTGAAAGCTAACGCAAATGCCATTGTGTCTACCAACAACTGCTCATAAATGCTCGTAAACATGACATACCAAATCGTATTGCCCCACCTTCTGTCCAGTCATGGAAAGGGTATTATTTGGTGTCCTTCATTGCCCATTATTTTTACCAACGCTTGCGCCGTCGCCATAGTCTGTTAATTCTGTAATGTCAGTCAGTGGTATCTGTTTTCAGTCCCTTTGCCTTTGTCTCCAATTGTTCCTTGGAGGATACTAGTAGTCGCTGCGAGCTCCCGTCTGTCATCGTGGCCGATATGGAAGGCACAACTAGTAACATTGCTCTGCATGCCGTAGGACAGCCATTAACCCTCTTAGAACGGGAGGGTCGAGATTTCGGCCATGACGTCACGAGAGGGTTGGAATGATACTGGTACTTCACCCCGTAGAAAACTTAAGCTGCAAAATCTGGCCGATCATAATTAAGTCTCCATCTGATGTGTCTCCTCCTTGAAGAGGTTGAGGGGCTGTGTATTTCAATGGCCCCAGGAGCTTTGCCGATGGTCTCCCATGTCGGACAGGTCAAGGGATAGGACAGAGACGAAGACAGACACATACCTGCTGCCTGGCAAGTAGGCTGGGGACAGACACAGGCTAGGGAAAGCAAACCAGAAGAAATATTTGTCGAAGTTGGATGTGCTGATCCACAGGCTTCACGAAACAGTGAAACGTAATTTACCAAATCATATACACGTCTACAAAGACCTATGGATGAGTTTGGGGGGTGGGGGGGGGGGTGGGGGTGAACATGAGAAGTATAGAAGATGATGAATCATTGCGAGTAACATGGCCAAGAGATAACAGCTGTCTAAGCGTTACTACTGTGAAAACAAATAAACAAAGCAAAAATAAGCAAACAAACGAAACAAACACGCATGCGCGCATAGAAAATAAAAAGTAAGCATTCGCTACTAGTGTTCGGCCTTGCCAATGAACGATTCAATGTTTGCACCCAAGCTTATTCCCGCCATACAATTGTGTAGCTTCGTGCCCGTCTCTGATGAATACGGACACTATCCTATGTGTGGATACAGGCAGTACCAGTAAAGGAAAGGGACAGTTTTCAGAATGTTCTCGATTGCTGGTAACACAACGGGACAATGTTCAGAACCTTTTTTATTTCTGAAATCATATAAAATGGACTTTGCCGGTGGGTATCTACATGGTATCTGTCGTTAATATGGTTAGGATTAATTAACTGAATTTCCTTTAGTGGAATATTATCTTGCTAACAATTAGTGCAGTCACGTATGAAAAAAAATATTGCTTATCAACTGTCTGGATAGAGAATTGATTTTGCCTTTGTTTTTATTTCGGTATACATGTACAGGGCACTTCTTAATGATTGTCCTAAAAAAAACAACCCAGTAAATTGATTACATAAGTTAGACGTAGACAATATGGTTTTTTGGGGACACGACACAGGGAGAACTTAAAAACTGAGCGATAAACTGACAAACTTGATGGGAAAATGAGCAAGGGGAAAACAAATGGATAAATACCAGGATGACCTGGCCTCATGGCATAATCAGACCTGATCCAAGACTCTGTGGTCGTGTGAGATGACGAACCGTGACCGCTCACGCTTATCGGCATATTAGATGATGATGATGATAAACAATGCCAAGACATCAACACACAAGCCTGCACTAACATAATCCATGTATCATCATGACACATGACGATGATGATGGTGATGATGATGATGATGACCAATGCCAAGACATCAGCATAAAAGCATACACTTTATGTATCGGGAAAGCTAAGACAATTCACAGAGGGCCGAAATGTGACGTCCACGTTAGAGGGCGCATGGTATTTAGCTCTAGGAACGGAGCTCCCTAATCTAATGATTAATGCCGTGGGTGAAACTAGCCCACACAGCAGGAAACTATTCTTGTGACATATTTCTCATGAACAATATACAGAGACACAACAAATTCACATAAGGCAACGCAGGAAACTATCCTTGTGACATATTTCTCATGAACAATATACTGAGACACAACAAATTCACATAAGGCAAATCTATTGTGAAAAAGCTATACTTAGTCAAAAGAAAAATAAAATGTAAAATAACATCATGTACAAGGAACAAAAGCACAAACACACAGCTCTAGGTGCCCCACCGATCCAAACTCTTTCCATCCAAACGAAGCTGTGGTCGTGATGGGGGACTAACTTCTCTCGGTTCCTAAACCAACAGAAAGTTGGTGAAGTTCTGCAGACATGTACTATAATCTACAAGCACTGCCTGGTCAGTGTTCTCAAGACATGTTCACACAAACACAGACGTGCGCGCGCACGCACGCACACACACACACACACACACACATACACACACACACACACACACACACATATATACACACCTCACTCTCTCTCCCCCTCTCTCTCTTCCCCTTTCTCTCTCTCTTCCCCTCTCTCTCCTCTCGATTGTTTTTCTTCCCAAACATTTGCACCAAGACAAGTTGTAAATCAAACAAGGGAGACAGTCTGTGCCAATACCAAAATGGCCGCTTCATTTATAAATGAAGCATTGGTTGTCGGCCGCTTCAGTGTTCATGTTTTCCTGCAGTAGTTTCACATCGGTCTAGTCAAAGAATGCTTTGTGTTCTAGCCGCTATTACACATTTACAAAAAATCTTAATTCTAG
Source organism: Cepaea nemoralis (assembly GCA_014155875.1). Taxonomy (NCBI): domain Eukaryota; kingdom Metazoa; phylum Mollusca; class Gastropoda; order Stylommatophora; family Helicidae; genus Cepaea; species Cepaea nemoralis. The sequence continues at coordinate 27,867 of JACEFZ010021526.1, forward strand.
AATTTTTAACACACAGATAACATATTGGAAAGTTGCAAGAATTAGAATTAATCTCAAATTCAATGTTGGACAACCAACAGCCCAAGACATTCTCGTATCTTACATGGGCATCTACCAAACAATCGTCTCCCACTGAAGCAAGGAGGCATTTCAAGAAACATCTACCATTGAGGTAAGAAGCGAATGATTAACTTAAAATATCTGAGGCGGTGGTAACTAGGAATGCCAACAACATCTCTCGCTGAGGTAAGACAGCGTTGTCACAACAATATTCCTCTGAAGTTGGATGATATTGTATTTTGGACTTCGCAGAAGATGGTTACTAAAATCATTTCGTGCAAACCAGTGTTTAGACGAGATTTTCATAGTGGGAAATCAACACGCATGTGTATTACCCTATACAGGACAGCGTTCTTGTGTAGTGTACTTCTAGCAAGAACTGTAACGCCTGTTGCAGCAGAAGTATGTGGTGGTATCAGAAACAGATTTATCTGTGATGACCAAGATCCCTCGGTGTTTCATATATGCATGGGCAACAACCAATATACGATGTTATGTCCTGGAACGCTGCACTTCAATGCCAGAACACAGAATTGCGATTGGCCAGAGTCGGTTAACTGTGTCAACGAAGCTTTAGCTAGACAACCGGCAGGCAATATCATAACAGTACTGACTAGTTTGCCCAGATCTGTAACTAAACAGCCTCCGGTAGCTCACCGGGGCGATTACTCAACATCAAGATCCAGAACTTTAAAGACTTCTACAAGTGTTCCGCATTCAACAAAGTCGCAAGTAAGTCGCAGTACCATGCACACCACACACGCACCGTTGAATCAAGAAACTGTGAGCACCGAGGTACCGCATTCAAGATACCGACTCAAGGTGGTTACAAGCACGGACAAACCTCTAGAATCTCTTATTCCCGCCGATGAAAAGGTAATCGAGGAAGTGAAGAAACTTTCCGAGGAGCTGAAACATATCGATAATTATCTGAAGTCGTTGGATTCCGACAAGGTAGGCTTTATGATCGAACCTTACATGGCTGCATTTGCACAGAAGCGACCGCCCTATGCACATCGCTACTCACAGTTAGAATCCAAAAAACACACTGCTTCGCCATTTAATCCCTACAGGAAAAGTTCGATACCGTCCACAAGTTCCCTCAGAAAAACAGCTTCTCCCAGTCCCTATAGTATCAGTACAGCGACGTACTATCATTCAAAGTCTACAGATAACCCAAGGACACATAGAGTTTCAAGAATGGCACCGGCAACACACAGGACATATTCACCCTTCCAGCCCAAAAACAAATTATATCGCACTGATCAAATTCCCGCAGCTTACAGATTGCAAGACGCGCTAGTTCCGGCGTCAAAATACAGCTATAGATTTTCAAACAATGCACACCGCAATAATTATATGGGATATATACGCAATCCCTATAAGGACCCACAGACGGTAATAGAAACATACAAAACACATAACAGCAGATACAGTCTTCCGGCAAGCAATAAGCAGTATGCAGTTTCTTCTGGTACAAATGAACATAGACTCGGAGATGGGAGTACATCACGATTAACACAAAGGACATTTGCCTCACATCATTCTACATCTAAGTTACCATCAACGAATAGCTCATACAGGAATCAAGGCTCACAAAAACCTCAGAATTCGTTCGACAATAGGACTACACGGAAGTCTCAAATGCCATATGCCAATAAGACTACACACAGACCGCAAATGTTGCCTAGTAATAAGTTTACTAGAAGGTCTCAAATTTTAATTGACAAAGAAACTACACGGAAATCTCAAATGCCATTTGATAGTAGGTCAACACGTAAGTTTCAAACATCTGATAACAAGACAACACGAACATTTCAAACTCAGAATGATAATAAGACAACAAGATATCAGTCTATAGGAAATACTAATACTTATAAGACAACAAGATATCAGTCTACAAGAAGTGCTAGTACTTATAAGCAACCAAGCATATACAAGTCAACACCGTCGCAAACAAGAAAACTATCTTCATATTATTCCCAAGTAAGTGATGAACTGACCAACAGACATAACCCACTATCATCAAAGCATCCTTCAAGTAACCAATCTTGGTGGTCGACAGCAAGACCAAGTTCCTCTCCTGCATTTCCAGCTTCACGAAGGGTTTCCAAAACTACAACCAGAACATTACCTAGCCATTATTCCGATAAGATAGAAACATCGCACACACCTGTTAACAGGAAAGTATATACACCAGCTAAGTCATCTACTACAACAGTCACTAATCCATGGTGGTCTTCGACTAAACTAGTCAGTCATCCAGACAATTCAGTACATCGCAGCAGTAGACAGTACAAACAACGGCATTACTCTTCAAGACCCAACTACAACACAAGAATCCCTAATTCTGATTTTGTTTTGGCGCCGGGTAACCAAAGATCCACGTCGTATAAATCCCATGTGATACAAAATGAACAGAAAGTGCAGCCATTCAACGCCCCGGCTGCTGTAGATAGAGACTTTGCTTTACACAGTGCACCTAAAGGTGATGGACGCAGTTTTTCACTTTACCGAGTAAACGCACCAGCTTCCGTGGACAGATTTGTTTTACATAAACCCAATACAGGTATGGGAAACAGAGAGGTGGCCGTACAGACTGACAAGATATTTCTCTTAGACAAACATGAAGAAGATGAAAAGGACAAGGCCATCAGCGCGTACAAATCTCCAGTTGAGAAGTACGAAACAAAGCAAGGTAATGATTTCTTGTCCTCGTCTTATGTTCTATTGTACGCTATACAGTATATCCCCCAGATAACATGGCTATTTTATAATCTATGCTTCATGTTTCAGGTAAATACGTCAATATTTTCTATTCTTTGCTTTGTGTTTTTCTCAAGTAACGTAACTATTTTTTATGCTACGTTTAATGCTTCCCTCAAAAACGCCCCTATTTTCTAATCCACGCTTCATGTTTCTCGCAAATAAAACCACTATTTCCAATTCAACGTTCAATGCTTCTCCCAAATAACGTTAGTATGTTCTAAGCTATGATTACAAGTTTCACGTAAATAGTGTCACTTATTTTGCCTCTCATACTCTTCGTGTTTCCCTCAAATAAGTTAGCTGTATATCCTTTACAAGACGTAGCAGTCAACCCCAGCTTTGTTTGGCTGTTTGTGATTTCTTGACAACGTAACGTTCGTTAGTTTGCCATAGCTTTCTGAACGACCGGCACTCACAATATTGTATGAAAACCAACACAAGGCGGTCTGCTGCCAAATAGCCCGCAGCTGTGCTTCGAACGCGGTTTGCGGGAGTACGAATTGCGCCAGTAACGCCTTCGCCGGAGAGCGTTATTATTTCAAGTAATGTCACTATCTTCTGACCTGTGGGCGTATTCGGCTCAAGAAAGTGCATAGTTTCAAAACCCCGACACACAGGGTTCGAAGCTATCCGCAGGTCATTTTGGAGCAGATCACTTTGCATTGATTTTCACAATGGTATGAGCGTCGGCCATTCAGAAACAATGGTAAAGTAGTGTTCGCAATATTGCCTAGGAAATCACAAACAGCCAATAAATGCCGGGTTTGATTACGGCGCCCTGTTAAGGAAGAACATGCAGCTAACTTTAATTAACAAGACAGGAGATGGATACCAACAAGACAGGAGATAGACAGGAGATGGACACTGACAATACAGGAGACGGAAACTGACAAGACAGGAGATAGACAGAAGATGGACACTGACAATACAGGAGACGGAAACTGACAAGACAGGAGATAGACAGGAGATGGACACTGATAAAGCATGAGATGGAAACTAAGAAGACAGGAAATGGATACTGACAAGACAGGAGATAGACAGGAGATGGACACTGACAATACAGGAGACAGATACTGACAAGACAGGAGATGGACACTGACAAGACAGGAGGTGTGATTGATAAGACAGGAGTTGGGCACCGGATAAACAAGACAACTTTACTTAAGTTAAACAGTAACAAAAGAAATACATGAATAGATAATGCTTGGTATTCATAGAAACGAAAGTGAAAAGCGAAGATCAACGAGGACACATTAAATAACAATAGCAATAAAAAAACACAAAAAAACAACAACAACAACAACAAAACGTAAATCAATAGGCTATTCAATTATTAAAGTGGTGAAAAGCACTGCACAGTTAAATTACATTTGGCTGTTTATGATGCAGTCTTCTTCGATGTTAAGATCTTGTAAGATGTTTTTTTCTTATTCTTGATCCATCATATTCTAAGTACTTTTCTGTAACATTCGAATATAAAAGCCCCGATTTCTTCTTTGATGATTGCGACATTAAGACATTCCCGTTCCCATCCTTCATTTCTGTCTTCTCTAGCCCACTGGCAGTTTTCCATTGTTACACGGCCAGGCTTACTGTGGCCATCTCAACTATTCTTACCTTCTCCATAGCTTTCTTCCCCAATCCGTGTAAATGATCTGCCTGGCCTGGAGACATACCGTCAGATATTGTACTTAATTTTCGGCTGTCATGTAGTCTCATGGGATGCTTAATGCGATACTTTCCCCTTGATTTCCACATCTATAAGGCCGTGGATTATGCTTTTAGCAACCTTTCAAGCTACCAGGATTAATGGGTACCCTCTGGCTAACAACAAAGCACACCCTGGAGTTGTCTGCTTATCCCAATAGACCAGTAGTTCTGAAACTTTTTTGGCCCATGCACACCTTCACCATATGTTCAGAATGTAATTCCCCCCTTTCGTATTTCCTCCCTATAAATTCCCCCCTCCCCCAAACCACACACAGTATACGTAAAAATGGAAGCTAAATTTAACAACACTTACTAGAACAAGTCTAGACGTCTACATAAAGCGTAATTTACGGTTCTACTTACGTTATAAAACGAATTTCAGAAGGGCGAGAAGTACAGAACCGTAAGTATGGAGGAAAAAACAATATCAAGTAATCGGTACTTGTATTAACGCGATCTTGAAATAATCTGAATTCCCCCCTCCCCCCCAATCCTAAAATTCCCCCCTGGGGTGGGGGTAGGGGGGAGGGGATTCCTCACCGGTTGAGAACCACTGCAATAGGCAGTCGGCCCCTAGAGCTGCGTTTGCCATCAATTTTAATTAAATAATTGTAAGTTGAGGACTATTAATTGTCTGGACACTGCCAGGGGCTGTCACAGGCGTGGGTATCTCGTTATCGGACTTTGGTGGTATGTTAATATCCCATGCTGTGACTTATTTAATTAAGTTGACATCATCTCAACATGTGTGCGTGCCTGCGTGCTTGCTTTGTCGGTATCCATATTAGATCCGTATTTTTCTTAACGAAACGGGACTAGCTGGGCGATGTGGTCATTATCACGTTGACTGCCTTTATTTCCCCCTTTAGGACGGGTCGCAAGGTCAAGTTTTATATATATATATATATATATATATATATATATATATATATATATATATATATATATATATATATATATATATATATATATACTAGCTGACGACCCGGCCCGGCCCGGCGTCGACTAGCACCTGGCGGGGAGCGTCTCATTTAATTAATATAAGTAGTCATTATACATTCAAATACATTTCTCTAAGCTCACAAAGTACGCCTTCGGCCCCTGGGCCCTCGCAGCTAATTTATTGATATTTTATTAGTTACCAGAGAATAAATATAACTCTTTTATTTATTTATTTATGTTTTTGAATAGTCTTAAATAGAATAGATTCTATTTTACTGCCAATATACATTATCTCTATACACTTTCATTTGAGCATCGCGTACTCGATTGGGTTTCAGTCTTGCTTCCCTTTGCTCGTTTATTTCTGAAGCTCGTAATGCCTTTTTCTTTCGTGCTTGAGGAAAAATTGTTGATTTTAAACTAATTAACTATTTCAGTTGGATCCGCGGGAGTGAGAACAAAATCTGTACAAAATTTAATCTCAATAGGATGGACCGTTCTGGAACGCATAAAGGACACACACACAAACAAACATTCTCTTATATATATATATATATATATATATATATATATATATATATATATATATATATATATATATATATATATATATATATATATATATATATATATATATATATATATATATATATATAAAAAATCACCATCATCATCAAGTGCCCAGCCAGCTGACGTAGGCGTTCATGGCTCTCCACAGATCTCGGTGGGTCTTTGGTGTTCTGGATCAACTCTGCTGATGATATTCCTCCATGCCACCGTCTCAATCCATCCAGCATCATTTCTCTTGGTCTGCCTCTGCTTCTCTTCCCGTCGATCCTTCCAGTTGTCACGATGTTCTCCAATGCCTTTCTTCTCATCACATGACCAAAAGAAAGCTGTTTGTCTCTGTCTTATTGTTGTATATAATGTTCTAGTTTCATTAGCCTCTTTCAAGCAATCGTTGTTAGTTGCTCTGGCAGTCCAAGGAATTCGCAACATTCTTCTCATAAACCGCATCTCTGTTGTTTCTAAGTTCTTCCTAATTTGTTTATTTACATTCAAAGATTCGCTGCCATACAGCAAAACTGATTCTATATAGCATTTCCGCATTCTCCTTCTTACATTCATTGATAATGACTTATTGCATAAGATACTCTTCATGTCCTGAAATGCGGCTTTTGCTTGTCCTATTCTGCTCTAAATCTCTGTTGTACATCTTCCATCTGTTGTTATAAATGCTCCTAGGTATGTAAAATTATCCACCTGGTTAAGAATTTTCCCTTCTATTTCTATGTCACAGTTTGGTGTTATCATTTTCTTTGATGTTACCATTGATACTGTTTTCTTGATGCGAGTATCAAGGAGAGTCCTTTCTTTGCACTCTTTGTTACTACAATGTCCAATAATTGTTGTAGGTCCGTTGCATTATCCGCCATCAATACTGTGTCATCTGCATAACGTATATTGTTTATATTATAACCTCCTATTAGTATTCCTGGCTTCTCTTTGATATATATGGAGCGATGTTTCCTGTAGATCTGGAGCAGTATTTCTTGCAGACTAATATTAACAATTGTTTGATCTCCCCACAAGGCACATGCAGCAACTCTTGGTGCAAGCTGCCAGACTGCAGGTGTATTGGATCGGACATCCCGGGTGAGTTTGAGGCCACAGAAATCCCCCAGATGGTTATGCTGACCTTTGACGACAGCATCAACAGCCAAAACATGCACTACTTCAGGGGAATTTTTAACGGAACAATAACAAATCCCAACGGCTGTCCCATCAAATGTAAGTGTTTTACGTGCTGTTCCCGAGTGTTTATCTTTCCTTATATTGTGGTACAATTACCAGAAAACATTTGTGGTGTAGTTAGTAGATTCCAGCACACACACACACACGCATACACAACACACACACACACACACACACACACACACAACACACACACACACACACACACACACACATATATATATCATTTGAATTAGTCACAAGTTAGTTAGTCGCGGCTCCAACTTCCCGCAAAGGGTCGTCCCATTATCCTCCGTTCCTGTGCTAGTGATTATCATACAAATTGCACCTCAGTGCCTCATGTGAAAAGTGGAGCAGACAGGAATCTCAACAAACCAACAGCCCGCTCAGTATCCATAAAGCCGTAGCCAGAATTCCAACACAAAAGTCCGCCACGAAAAAAACAACAATAATTCATCGTCGATAAAAGCGGCAGTCACTAAAAAACCAACAGCCTCAAATTACTGCATAAGGCAATCCAGTTAGTTCAGTGACCGGCCGGGCGCCATTATTCTGAACATGCAGTTCACGCTACAAACAACTGTGGACATATGTAAAAGCTCTCCACACGAAATTCACAGCTCACAGTGTCGTTCCACGCACTCAGCTCAGTAGCTGGGCGACGGAACCATAATTAGTCGCAAATGCTACCACGATCTTCACCCTTAAACAAATCTATATCTATAAAACAGAGTGTATGTTTGTTTGTTTGTGTGTGGGGATTTATGTATTGGATGCGTTCGATAACCGTACATCCGATTGAGATGAAATTTTCTACACGTCTTCCTTTCATTCATTTGCAACCGACTATAATAATTTCTTAATGTAAAATCTTCGACTTATTTAATAACATTTACTTTTCCATTTTCATTATATAATGTTTATATAGCAGGGGGACTTCACTCTAGAAAAGTTATTTCAAGGGGCATAACTTTTAATAACATTTCTATATAATTTATAGTCATATTGTTGGACTTACTTGCACTATTGTTAAACTCTTTGTCTATAGTTATTTTCAGGCATATGAGTTATAATAAATAATGATATAATCTTTAAGGAATTTTCGAAGTTTTTATAAAAATAATGCATAATGCATAACATTGTAACCCATCTTTTTCTACAGTTTTCATTGAATGGTGTGTGGAAGGACATTCTTTTAAGTTACTGTGCGCCAAGAGCTGGGCGAAACCACGCCGGTCAGACAGATAGACAGACAGACAGTCGGGAACGGGAGAGCTTATATGACTACTTATATGAATTAAATTAGATGCTCCCCACCAGGGACTGGGTGAAGCCGGGCCGGGACAGACAGACAGACAAACAGATAGTCGGGAACGGGAGAGCTTATATGACTACGTATATGAATTAAATGAGATGCTCCCCACGAGGGACTGGGTGAAGCCGGGCCCGGTCAGACAGATAGACAAACAAGCAGACAGACTGATAGATAGATAGATCCCCTCCAGGGCCTGGGCGAAGCCGGGCCGGGTCAGCTAGTAGTAAATAAACGTAAGGAACTCTCTTATACGCCCTAAGATGCATTGGGTATATGGTGATAGAGCCATATTTGTATAGACCATTCTTCTGGTTTCCGGAGGAACAGCCTATGGTGAACGGAAGGCCCAATATACGGAAGTGAGGCTAAGCAGCCATGTGCAGGACGTGACGATTCCTTGGGTGAGCCCAGTACCAGAGCGCTGTGTGATGGTTCTGCAAGTATGGAAGCCTCCTTGGATGGCGGGGAATGCCCATGGTGTGCCCCTGCCTTCCCTTGGGGGTTGACCAGGATGTCTTTGGCTGTTCTATATGGGCCAGCTAGGATGGGGGATAAACACCACAACAGTGAGATTCAAACGTCCGAAGAAACCCCCGGGAAGGTTAACCCGGTCAACAAATGCCCGCAGAAATCGGATGTGTCGGCCTAACGGCGCAAGAACGCAGCTCTGCTGTAAACAGGCACAACGCAGTCACATCCGAAAAAAAAATAAATCCGGATGAACGCAGAAAAAGAAGAAGTATAGACCATTCAACACTCGGTTAGTGATGTGGTCAGTATCACATCTGCCGCCTTCACTTCCCAAGACATATCCTGATACACATTTTAGGCTGAGTCGACTGTCAAGGGATACAGTTAACAGGCTGCCTCAATCAATGTGTCTCATATCCAGCACCAATGCCCGTTCTTCACCTCTTCATTCACTGGAGTGTGGTTGAATTTGCTCCATGAGCTCCACATTAGTGATTCTGGCATATATGTTTAGTCATTCTGTTCTTCGCAGACAACCGTTAATGAATGCATGTGCTGTATTCGCACTTGCTTTAGTCATTCTGTTCTTCGCAGACAACCGTTCATGGGTGTTTGTACTGTATTCTCTCTTGTTTTATTCATTCTGATAATCGCAGACAATCGTTAACGAATGTTTGTACTGTATTCACACTTGTTATTGTCATCCTCTACTTTGTTGATCCATACAGTAGCATACATTTGACGTTAGAGTTAAATATTGCAAATTTTGAACCAGATGTGATTTTGTTCAACATTTTAATAAATTTTATAGTGCTTTGAAGGCTTCTCTTGCTTCCTGTATTCTTAATGTACTATGTCAATTTGTTCCCCCATTATTATCTACATTGCTTCCTAACCTTGTGTGTGATTCCACCTGTTGATGTGATGCTTCACCAAGGAAGATTGGGTTATCAATTGCTTGATTTATCCTCATTATCTTTGAATTACCGCCCCCCTCCCTTATATTTCAGACCTAACTGCTGTGACGGCGCATCGAGTGTTTAATTTATCTTGTATCTTTGGTAGTCAGCATGGCCGAATGGAAAAGAGCGCTCGCTCTTAAACATCCGGTATACAGATGCCGAGCTAGGGGGTTCAACTCCTACACCAGACAGTTGGACTAAAATGTTGGGATGTAAATAACATGTAGCTCAGAAGTCGGTGTGGATTCGCCTGAATGCGAGGGACACTGGTAATAGGGAAAACACCACACACAAATACCAGTTCAATGCACTAGAAGTAGTAACATGTGTATGGACTACGCATGAATTCAAAGCAAGCAAACGCCAGAAATAGAATATTACATCTGATTTCATGTGTGGAACAGGTGGACATAGTTCATTTCATCAAGCTGTCAAAGCCCACTGAATTCCAGTTTTGGTGGTAGATATTGTTGTCTACATAATCCCCAGGAATGCTAACCTGGTCAAAAATGCACGCTAAAAGTCGGATGTGTCGACCTAAGGGTTTCGACCCAAGGGTGCCTAACGAGACACACCGCAATAACATCTGAAAAAAACATTCCGGATGAACGCAAAGAAGAAGAAGAAGAAGTCTACATAATCAAGCGTATATTCATTAAAAATAATAAAGATGGCAGGAGGCATTCCTGACGTACTCATATTCTTATTTCTAACGTATCCGTAAGTTTACCCTCAGACAAACTCTGAATTTTAGGTCTTCATCTGCTGCCTTTATTAAGTTAATGATCGTCTGTGGGATCCCACAGTGTTTCACCGATTTCCAAATAGATCTCCTATCTGTCTGTGCCTTTTCATAGACCGCAAATCCAAAATAAAATTGCTAATGTATTTCAGTGCTCTACTCTACAATTTAGCGTACAGCGGCTATCTGGTTAGTGCACGATCTGTTTGGTCATAAACCTGCCTATTCATCAATGTTAGTTTGTCAATGGCATCTTATTCTCTCCAGAATTATCCCGCTTAATGTTTTCCCCGAAAACTATTATTTTAAAAAAGTTGCATATGATTTACAGGGCTTTGCAGTCAACCCCAGCATTTGTTGGGTTGTTTGCGATTTCTTGGCAAATTTACGTTCAGTAGCTTGCCATAGATTTTTGAACGACGGACACTCATACTATTGTATGAAAACCAGCGCAAGGCGGTCTGCTTCCGAATCGCCCGCAGCTGTTTTTCGAACATGGTATGCGGGATTACGAATTGAATTATAACCCTTTCGCCACAGCGCAGGCTGGGAACTAATAATAACATTATTACTCTATAATTGTCACACTCCTGCCAGGAACTAATAATAACATTATTACTCTATAATTGTCGCACTCCTGCCAGGAACTAATGATAACATTATTACTCTATAATTGTCGAACTCCTGCCAGGAACTAATGATAACATTATTACTCTATAATTGTCGCAATCCTGCCAGGAACTAATAATAACATTATTACTCTATAATTGTCGCAATCCTGCCAGGAACTAATAATAACATTATTACTCTATAATTGTCGCAATCCTGCCAGGAACTAATAATAACATTATTACTCTATAATTGTCGCACTCCTGCCAGGAACTAATGATAACATTATTACTCTATAATTGTCGCAATCCTGCCAGGAACTAATAATAACATTATACTCTATAATTGTCGCACTCCTGCCAGGAACTAATAATAACATTATTACTCTATAATTGTCGCACTCCTGCCAGGAACTAATAATAACATTATTACTCTATAATTGTCGCACTCCTGCCAGGAACTAATAATAACATTATTACTCTATAATTGTCGCACTCCTGCCAGGAACTAATAATAACATTATTACTCTATAATTGTCGCACTCCTGCCAGGAACTAATAATAACATTATTACTCTATAATTGTCGCACTCCTGCCAGGAACTAATGATAACATTATTACTCTATAATTGTCGCAATCCTGCTGGTATACTTTCTTTTAACAAAGTCAGCGGATATAATTTTATCCAGTCCGCTGGTATTTCTCCAATCCGCTGGTATTTCTCCAGTCTCTTAGTAATTAAGCTAAGGTGTTTGTTAGTTGCATATCCTTTACAGGACGTCGCAGCCAACCCCAGCATTTTTTTGCTGTTTGAGATCTCTTGGTAAGTTTACGTTCAGTAGTTTGTCATTGCTTTGTGAAAAGACGGGCACCTATACTATTTTATAAAAATCAACATAAGGCGGTCTACTGCCAAATCGCCCACAGCTGTGTTTCGAACGTGGTATGCGGCATTACGAACTGCGTCCGTAACCTTCACCACGGAGCCGGGCAGGTATAAGTGTTTACAGTGGCTTTAATAGAATCTGCTGAGATACCTTCCTGAGTAGCAGCTTTCCCATCCTTCTGGAGTTTGGTAGTAATGTCTAATTTCTTTTTTAAATATTTTCTCACAATTGACACTCAGCTGACTGGATATCTGATTGATCTTTAGAGATAGAGACTGGTTTCTTCAAAAGTTTCTCAAAGTATTCAGTCCATCTGTTCATTTGATCGTTAATGTTGGTGAGACGTTTCGCACTACTATTTGTGATGAATTCATTTGTGTGGTCTTAGCGTTCGATATTATCTTTCTTGTGGTGCTGTAGAAGTCTGTGCAGGGGTTTCCTTTCTCAACTGGTACTTTTGTTTTATCTGCTCGGCCATCTAATTATTGTTTTTTATCCGCTCAAATCCGATTTCTGAGTTTTATTAGCTTCTGTGTCCTTTTTATGGACTCCGACTTTAAATAGCTTTGGTTTAGCCATTGCTTAAATCTGCTTTCTTTTGTTTTCCGTGTCATCTATTTTAATGGTTTCAGACGCTATCTGTGCTTTAAGTTTGTGTTTCCCTTTTCCATACACGATTCATTCAGATGCCTTTAACCTGCTATCAGCAGTCATTCGTGCCTACCTCGTCTATTAACTTTTGTAGAACCGTGTACTTATTAGTAATGTGAGAACAAGTTGTTGATTGTTTCTTAATATCTGATATATGCTAGCATTACATTGATTTCCACGATTGTAACAAGCTATGTAACTCTTGAGTATCAAGGTAATGTAACTCTATAGCCGCACGTCTCGGAGCGTTTACCTCATATAGTTACAAAAAATGAAGGCTTCTTTTGCATACCTCGAGGCGTGTTGGGAATTTCTATCCCTGTAATCCTATAGACCAACCTGCACTCGGTGGGTGGTATGGGAAAAGTTACACCGCCGCCTTTACTTTCCATTACATTTACCGGTACCAATTTGAGGCTGGATTGACCTGAGAAGTCAGGTTTTTTTTTTTTGCATATCCTTTACAGGACATCGCTGTCAGCATCAGCATCTTTCAGCTGTCTGTTGATTTCTTGGCAAGATTACGCTCAGTAGTTTGCCATTGCTTTCTGAGCGGCCGGCTCAGTTATCCCGCTAGTCACCAGCGGGTGTCGAACCGCTCCCAGCTCTCGCCCCGCTACGAGACTCTGCGTGATAAACGGGATTACGGAGAAAGTGTTGTAACCCCTCAGCCAGAGAGACCGGCGGGAAGTCAGGTAAATGTTAAAAATTCACATCATTGGGGATTTGAACACATGACCGCCGAGCAGTCAGGCAAGCGTGGCGTCATGCAGAGATTGTTAATTACAGTATGATCAGTCTGATTGTGTGTAATGTGGTTTGATGACACCCACGTTGCCTGTAATTAGACAAGAACTTTCTCCTATGACATATTGATTCCCTGAGCAAAATTAGTGGATAATTCTTCTTTCGTTCACCATCCCAAAGTTCATGTTTCCTCATGATCTCTTCAAAAACTGTGTTTTCCTTCTCTTCTTGGCATAACGGTTCTCCCATGCAAGTTTTGATTATGTCGTTTCTTTGATTTATTGTCGTAATTTGCAGATATATGTGAAATATGTTCTTAATTGATTCATCCTTATCATTTGTTGGAGCGAAATACTGGATCGCATTCATAATTTTGTGTTGTCAAATGTTGCTGTTACTGTTCTAGAACTCACTGTCTGCAACTCTATTACTGGTTTCTCTGCCTCTTTAGACAGCACTAGGACCACGCCTTCAACATGAAGGGCATTTCCTTCTCTTCTGCGCGATAACAAGACTGTCCACCTGTGTTAAGCAGGGATTTACCGGCTCCATTCCATTTTGTTTCCCAATATGCTAACTTTATAACATTTAATTTCCCTTACTACTTCGGCCTGTTGTTCATACATAGTTCTAGCACCTCAGGTGACTGTTTTGGAGATATTCCAAAGCGAAATGAGGTAAGTCAATATACTTCTTCTAGAAGAAGATCATCCTTTCATCTTGGTTGACACCCTTCCCCCCCCCCCCCCCCCCCCCCCCCCATCGTAACACACGAACGGCAGGTAGGTTTCAATCTAGAATTAATAGGGGAAAAAAATGACAAATTTTAAATGCGCCATTAATGCTTGGTAACGAATGGGTTAAATGATTCTGCATGTATTGTCGATTTGTACTCGCAAGACTTGGACAGATGCTGGCTTTATGACCAGAGAAGCAAACCAACCCAAGGACAATTACCACATTCTTGACGGGCCGGGACAAATCACACGTCGCCTCACGAGGGGACATTACTGAGCGAATAAACATTTGTACAGGTTTGGCGTGTTTTCTTCAGTACCACCAGGCATGTGTGGATTTCAGACACAAACTGCTAGGCATGTTCGACAGGACTGAGTCCTTTGTAGGTTCATACGAGAAATTGTGATAAACTTTATGATAAACTTCAGACAAGAGTCCACTCCATCAGAACTAAAATGTGGGACTCAGGAAGTATTAGCAGCAGCAGCAGCAGTAGTAGTAGTAGTAGTAGTAGTAGTAGTAGTAGTAGTAGTAGTAGTAGTAGTAGTAGTAGTAGTAGTAGTAGTAGTAGTAGTAGTAGTAGTGGTGGTGGTGGTGGTAGCAGTAGTATTAGAAGGGGACGAAGAAGTAGTAGTAGTAAGTAGTAGTAGTATTAGAAGAAGACGAAGTAGTAGTAGTAGTAGTAGTAGTAGTAGTAGTAGTAGTAGTAGTAGTAGTAGTAGTAGTAGTAGTAGTAGTAGTAGTAGTAGTGTGTCAGGTCTTAGTCAGATATGACTGAGCTACTGTATAACAGTAGACGGTACTACCTGCTTTCTGTTAGCGCCGAACGTTGGGCGGCGCTTACCAAACCCGACACCCCACATTGTGCCAACGGCTTCGGGCGGAAGAGCGCAATTGGGAGGGTACAAGCCTTACCCTGGTGCGAGGAAATGCAACCTAAAGACAAAATGTCATGACAGGGCAGACCAGGCCCTAAGCCTTGGTTGGCGGCTGGTCTAGGATCGAAGCTCCGACAGGCGGACAGCTAGAGCATTGCTTTGCTGATCTGGCACCTTCTGCAGCTTGTCTTGTTCCAGATGTAGGTGTGTTACCTTTCCTCTGGAGTGAACTAGGCAGGCCGAGAGAGGGATCATGCTGCATGGGCAACACATGATCTCTATATTTTAGCCCAGGCTTTGTGCTATGGAGAGGCAATAACTCCATCCCTGGTCTTAACTAGTCTCGGAATCAAAGCGAGAGGCAACTGTTATGGGTTATAAGTCCCTGCCAATTGGCGTAGACATGGGGCGCCACGCGTTGCCTCTGACGGTGGGAGACACCTACAGGTGTCACTGATCAGCTACCGCCCGCCTCAAGCTGGGCAGCCCCCGGCCAATTGGGTGCTGATCCGCCACAGCCTGCCTGCTTCAATGGGTGCTTGGGGCTAGGACAAAATCTGAATCGCAGGCTGTAAAACCAATGCACCAGGTACAAACAAAAATAAAAATAGAAACCTCAAGCTACGGCTTGCAACCTGGAACGTGAGAACCATGTGTCCAGGATTTTCCACTGACTTGACCAATATTGACGATGTGAGAAAAACGGCTGTGATTGATGCCGAACTCAATCGTCTTAACATTGATATTGCTGGCCTGCAGGAGACTCGCCTCGCTGAGGAAGGGTCACTCAGGGAAAACAATTACACCTTTTTTTGGAAGGGTAGAGGGCAGGCAGAAAAAAGGCAACACGGTGTGGGCTTTGCAGTGAAGAATTCGCTTCTGGGAATGATTGAAATTCCCACAGCAGGAAATGAAAGACTATTATCCCTGCGCTTGGCAACCTCTTGTGGGTTTGCCACCATTATTACTGCATATGCACCGACACTCGATTCCTCTGATGATGTGAAGGATTCGTTCTATGAGGAGTTAGACTCCGTGATCAAGGCAGTTCCAAAATCTGACTACATTTATATGCTCGGTGATTTCAATGCTCGTGTGGGCAAGGACTCGAGTTCATGGCCAGTGTGCCTTGGAAAATACAACATCGGTCGCATGAATGAAAATGGGCAAAGGCTGCTGGAGCATTGCACCAGTAATGACCTATGTATTACAAACTCCTTTTTTAAAACAAAAGAGATGCATAAGGTCACATGGAAACATCCAAGATCCGGCCATTGGCACCAGCTGGACTTCATCATCACACGGAGACAACATCTGAACCATATATCATTGACTCGAAGTTACCACAGTGCTGACTGTGATACGGATCATTCTTTGGTTGTTGCAAGGGTTAGACTGAGACCAAAGAGAATCTACACAGCTAAACACAAATCTAGCCCCAGGATTAATATTATTAACACTCACGATCCTGAAAAGTGCTTTCAGTTTCAACAGCAACTTGAAGACGCTTTCACTGATACACCAGAAAATTGTACAGTAAATGAAAAGTGGGGTCAAATTAAGGAAACTCTTTATAAAACTGCCGTAGGGGTTTACGGCACTGTGGATCATAAGAGGCAGGACTGGTTTGCGGCAAACAGCGAGACTCTGCAGCCCTTGATTGATAAGAAGAAGAAAGCTCTCTTAAGAAACAAGGAAAGACCAACGCGTAACACTCTGAGTGAGCTAAGGCAAGCTAGGAAGGATGTGCAAAAGGCTTCCAGACAGTGCGCAAATGATTATTGGATCAAGTTATGTGAGTCCATTCAAATCGCAAGTGATAAGGGAAACATAAGAAGCATGTATGAAGGAATAAAGAAAGCCTGTGGTCCAGTGATCAAAAGAAGTGCACCATTGAAAACCTTGACTGGAGAAATCATCACTGATAAGAAACAGCAGATGGACAGATGGGTAGAGCACTATTTGGAGCTTTACTCAAGTGAGACCAAACTAGCGGATGATGCCCTCAACGCCATAGAGGCTCTACCAACTCTTGACCACCTGGACACACTTCCCACCATAACAGAAGTTAAGTGTGCTATAAATGAACTTGCATCTGGCAAGGCTCCAGGTAAGGATGGGATTCCAATAGAGGTTATCAGGAGTGGGCAAGACACACTCACTCTACAGATCCACCAGCTAATAGAGCTATGCTGGCGAGAAGGACAAGTCCCACAGGATTTCAAAGATTCAAGCATCATAACACTGTACAAGAACAAGGGCGATCGGAGCGACTGCAACAACTATAGGGGTATCTCACTTCTGTGTATTGTTGGAAAAGTATTTGCCAGAATTGTTCTGCGCAGACTTCAAGTCCTAGGAGATCAAGTCTACCCCGAATCACAGTGTGGCTTTCGACAGAACCGGTCTACCATTGATATGATATTCTCATTGCGACAAATGCAAGAAAAATGCCGTGAACAGAATCAACCACTGTTTATTGCCTTCATCGACCTCACAAAGGCATTTGATTTGGTCAGTCGTGAGGGTCTGTTCAAGGCACTAAAGAAGATTGGCTGCCCACCAACTCTTCTGTCCATTGTGGAATCGTTCCACACAGGCATGAAGGGTATAATCAAGTTTGATGGTGCAACTTCTGAAGAATTTGAAATCAAAGTGGAGTTAAGCAAGGTTGTGTACTAGCTCCCACCCTCTTTGGAATATACTTTTCACTTCTACTGAAATATGCCTTTCGTGATCAGGATGGTGGTATATACATTCACTCACGCTCAGATGGCGGCCTTTACAATGCTCAGAGATTGAAGGCCAAGACCAAAATTAGGAGGGTACTGATCAGAGAGTTGCTTTTTGCAGATGATGCTGCAGTTACGACCCACTCTGAGGAAGAATTGCAATGTCTACTATCTGCATTCTCCAATGCTTGTTCTGAATTTGGTTTAACAATTAGCAAAAAGAAGACACAGATTATGTCACAAGGTGCACATGGGGTACCATCAATCTTTATTGACGACGCCGAACTAGAGATGGTAGACCATTTTACATATCTAGGATCAGTGGTAAATAGCAAAGTATCCCTAGATCAGGAAATCAACATCCGGATTGGTAAGGCAGCAACAACAATGAACAGGTTAAGAAAAAGAGTCTGGGAGAACAGGAAGCTTACTGCAAAACAAAAGTCCTTGTCTATCAAGCCTGTGTCCTTAGTACTCTTCTTTATGGCAGTGAAACCTGGACAACTTACTCACACCAAGAGAAACATTTAAACAGCTTTCATATGCGGTGTCTGCGAAGAATTCTTGGTATTAAGTGGCAAGACAAAATCACAAATACTGAAGTATTGGAAAGATCAGGTTGTGTGACAGTTTATTCCATGCTCAGTCTTCGTAGACTTAGATGGATAGGACATCTTAGGAGGATGGATGATGGTAGAATACCAAAGGACATCTTTTTTGGTGAATTGCAGATGGGTAAGAGATCTCAGGGTCGGCCTCTACTACGATACAAAGATGTGTGTAAGCGGGACATGATTGATACAGGCATTGATAATGCACATTGGGAGCAAGTCGCCGCTGAACGTGTTGCATGGAGGGCAAACATCAGAAATGGAATAAAGACAAAGGAGAAAATTATTGCAGATAAGTCACACACCGAGCGTTTGAGACGTAAGATGGTGCATGATGGTGGAAATGACCACGTGTTCACACGCACTCACTGTGAACGGACATTTACAGCGCAAATTGGCTTATCAGTCACATTCGCTACCGCCATAGGTAAAAGTTATTATGCCTTTTTAAAGCTCAAACTATCGTCTGTCAAGACGGCAAGGTGCCAGTGAGTAGTAGTAGTAGTAATAGTAGTAGTAGTAGTAGTAGTAGTAGTAGTAGTAGTAGTAGTAGTAGTAGTAGTAGTAGTAATAGTAGTAGTAGTAGTAGTAGTAGTAGTAGTAGTAGAAGAAGAAGAAGAAGAAGAAGAAGAAGAAGAAGAAGAAGAAGAAGAAGAAGAAGAAGAAGAAGAAGAAGAAGAAGAAGAAGAAGAAGAAGAAGAAGAAGAAGAAGGGGATGACGATGGCAAAGACAAAAGTCACGAAGGTGGTGATGATGATGATACTGAAGATGATAATGATGATGAAGAGGAAGAAGAATGATTAGAAATAAATATCACCAATTAAAATTGTCGAATTTCGTGAAGAGATAGCCCCAACCCCTGAAACATAAAAAAAGGTTGCGACTTGACAAGGCTGATGGAAATGTGATGTTTCAGATGGTCGTGAACTCTATTAGCCCATCGTGGACGGTATGTGCGCTACCTCTCAGGCACACAGCTTAAGTGTCGGTTACAAAGGACTATGATTGTGCCACAGTTGTGTTGAGGCTATGACACTAATATATTACAGTTGTGGTGTCGAATTAATCTCCAACTAAGAGAGGATATTCACTTGACCGTATATGGCCGTGGAATCGATCCTGTCATGTGACATTTTCTGGGAAGGGAAGGTACCGAAGACATTAACTGACCCACTAAGTTAATAACGTAGATTTAGTATATTTGAAATCCATCATTTGGCAGCTTTACAGCACTATCTGTCATAGGGCTATACGAGGATAAGTTAATAAGTAAGTCACAAATGGCTGTAGAAAAATAACTAACTATGATAACAACTTGAAACCCGTTTATTTTTATACATACATTGCCCCTTTATTTCTCAATGTAATTTCCACCTACATTGATGCACTTATCCCATCGTTTTATCAGTCCTCCCAAACCGGCAGCATAGAACTGCGTGCTCTGTTTTCTAAACCACTTTTTCACTTCACATTCAACTTCGGCATCACTCGCAAAATGTCTCCCGCCAAGGTGGGTTGTCAGTGGACTTAGCCCCTAGCGATTACCCGTAAAGCGTTGCATAGCTGCGTAGTAAAAGTTACGAGGGCGAGTCAATAAGTAAGGCACACAGTTCTGTGGGATGGCAGGTAATTAGCGTTATTGTTGTTATTAGCTGTCATTGTGTTATCTATTCTTATACTTATAGCTGACCAGCATTTTGGCCGTATCTCTCATAGGTGTAGTTATCATTACCGATGCTGGGGCTGACTCGTCCATGTTGTCGTTTCAGCCACGTTCTTCGTGTCGGGAGACAGCAGCGATTACGATATGGTCAGACAGATCTACAAACAAGGCCACGAGATTGCCTCTCATACACTCAGCCACAGGAACCCCACCACCTGGTGGGCGTACGCTGGATACGAAAACTGGGAACAGGAGATAGTTGGCATGAGAGATCGTCTGAACGAAAAGTCGGGCGTGCCGGTCAAGGAAATTACAGGCATGAGAGCACCATTTTTACAGGTAAGGTGCTTTATACTGGTGATGGTAAGTGAACTGGCCATCTTGTTCGATAGTACTTTGTTCATCTCTCATAGCAGCGGACTTTTTTTAAAAAAGACCGCTTGCCCCCTCAACTCGACCAATTCTCATAAAACATTCGCAGGAATCTTTTCTGAGAATGAACACCGCAAGGTACAAGAAGAATATGATGAGATGAGATGAGATGAACAGTGACACTTACTTACCACACATCACTTGGTTGCCAAACATAGTTCACTATCAAATGAACAAGTATTGTAATGCACATTTCCGTTCACTGAGCATTGAAATTGTGGAAGATACCATGAAACGAAACAAATAGCACGATGACCCTAGTATGGCGATATATCATCTTTTGTCCAAATGGAAGGTCATATATGGCGATGTATTATCCTTCGGCGTTGAATCAATGAAATGTGTACAGAGCCGCACTTTTGTTTTAAGAACCTGGGGTTTGAACCGCCGCCCTTCAAATTGTGGTGCAGCTCCTTTTCTGGAATTGGATTGTTATTTGGTTAGTTATGGGATACCTGGTCTCATGTGGTCATCACAGCTACTATATTAATAGTATAGTGATGTGCGTCTCATAAGGAAATTCCCATGCACCACGGATAATGTTTATTATTCAACACTGATGTCTCTTGTGAAGATGTAATCACCATCATCATCAAGTACCATGCCGACTGGAGTAGGCGTTCATGACTTTCCACAGATCTCGGTCTTTGGTTTTCTGGATCAACTCTGCTGATGATACTCCTCCATGCCATCGTCTCAATCCATGTGATACATTTCATAATATGCATTTCATCTCTGACCCGTAAATTATGTATCGCATATAATCAAACATTGAGATCTGCTGTACAAACTATAGAACATATTTTTGGGGGGTTTGGTGTACATAATCATAAGGTTATATGCTAAATCTCATCATTTCCCCACAGTTGGTTACTGAGTTATGGATTTTTATACGGAGGCAAACATTTGTATACTCACTATAACCAAGAATGAAAGACTGACGACTAGATTACAACCGAAAGTGAAAGTCAGAAGGGGAAACATTATTTTCACGTAAAAATACTGATTGTCAGCCACATTAATAAATATTGCCTCTCATAATTTTTTACAATTAGGCTACAAAAATGAAATAAATTTTAGGAATTCGCTAAAGCAGGTCAGGGGACTAAGTACCCACCAGAATCAGAAGGAAAGCTTTGCACATGATCAGAACAAAACCCTAGCTTTTGTCGATACAGTTGGAAAGTGCGGTTATAAGCTGAGACTAGAAACCGCCCACGATCAGGTGGAAGCGAACGGTAACCACCACATTCTTCCTCTTCTCCTCTTGCCCTTTATCCTCTACCAGGACAAAGGCCCTCAGCCAACTCAACCCAAAACCTCCTCTCAGCTATTTCATACAGTTCCGTCAACATTCTTCCTATATTATTCATTTCCACCTCTACTTCTATTCTCCATGTGTTTTTAGGTCTTCGTCTATTTCGCTTGCTCTGTGGATTCCAGACAAGCATTGTGTACGACTCAGCATCAGAAGCCAACAAGAGGAAGCTAGACACCATACAGACCCAAGCGCTAAACACCATCCTGAGTGCTGGAAAATGTACATCCAGAGAAGCCATGGAGGTAGCGCTGGGGGTACTTCCACTGAGTCTGAGGCGTAAACAGCTGACGTATAACTATTGGCTAAAGGTTGCTCAAGACAAAAACCACCCTGGATACCAAACGTTCAGTGAGAACAACAGCAAAAAAAAAAGGGGGGGGGGGGCATCCCAATAGTAAAACTGCAAAGACCGGCAGGATGGGAAGCAGCAGAGAAGATGAAGGCAGAAATTGAGCTAGCAGAGACCCTGAAACAGACAAGACGGTTCAAGCCAACAATCCCACCATGGGAACTAACAGTCCCATTCACTGACTGTAGTCTAGCAAAGTCCATCACCAAGGACACGGAGGACACAGATGCAAGAGTCGCGGTCGAGGAATACATACAAGAAATCAGTAAGGAAAACCTCATAATATACACAGACTGGTCCAAGAACAAACAGGGAGAGGTAGGAGCAGGAGTAGTGGTCCCAGACTGGAAGCTGAAGAGACAGTTCAAGCTAACAGACCAGACAGCAGTATGCACGGCCGAACTGGTTGCCATAATGAAAGGTCTAGAGATCGCAGCCGAAAATCCACCACTGAGACTGTGTATATTAACAGACTCCCTCTCATCAGTACAAACGCTCGGGAACTTCAATAGAGGCAACAGACCTGACATAAAAGAGGAGATACTAGCGACAGCCACTAACCTCAGGTACATGGGTTGCCAAGTCACCATCGGATGGATACCAGCACACAGGGGTATCCCGGGAAACGAACAGGCAGACAGAGCGGCGAAACGGGGAATAACCAGCACTAATCAAATCTGTACAGGCCTAGGTAAAGTAGAAGGGAAGGATATAGTCAAAAACTACATTCTCAAGGAATGGAGGCAACAGTGGCGAGACAGCGCTAAAGGCCGTCATGCCTACCAAGTATTGGGTGAACCCAGATTCAAGCCACAAGTCAAGACCAACATGAAAGCACTGGCAAACAGACAGCTGTGGAGAATCAGACTAAGCAATTGGAAAGACACAAGAGAAAACGCATACTGCAGAGTGTACCGAGAAAACAACACCATCGAACACTACTTACTAGTATGCGACAAGTACAATAGAGAGCGAAGGGACCTGAGAGACCACTTCGTCAAAACTGGGAACCCAATGACAATGACGGAGTGCCTGCACATAAACAGCAACCCGGAAACACAGCGACTGGTCAGACAGTTCCTATGCAGAACAGGGAAGACCGTATAACCTCCCTACACTGTATATATGTATATATGTGTTTGTTTGTATTTATGCATGTTTATATATGTCTAATTTAAAAAAAAAAAACACTGGCGGGGTGAATGGCAGGAAGGTAGGTTGGCTCCTCCGGTAGAGCACCTGAGCTGGGAGGACAGGGAGACCTGGTCATCTTGCTGCCACACCGCACCCACACGCGATAAAGAAAACCGCCAAATCATAAACGTAAAGGAGTTTGGGCCGCTGACCGGGGGGACAACTTGAGACTTGCATTTGACTGCTCTGCCCTTGCCTACATCGAGTCCTTATGAGGACTGGACATGACCGGGACTAGCCCCGATGAGAATAACACACGAAACGGCAAGCACGTAGCAGTGCTAACAGAGAAAAGAAGCCAAGAAACGAGAGAATGCGGGCCACAATAGGCCCAACCAAGGACTGGTCTTTACCAGGACCAGCACAAAACATATCTATTCGACGAACAGAGCGGAACCAATAAAACTAGTAGGAATTAGGACTAACAATTCACACAACTACGGCTCTCAACAATAACCACCGCTGACGAAGCAGGTTAGACGTGACCGAATTTGGAATTTTTTTTGGGGAAAATTGGAATTGGAATGGAATTGGATTCCATACAAAGGACCTCCTGGTTAGACTGTCCTCAGATTGTCTCAATGTATGTCCTATCTATCCAGCGCCAGCGTCTTTTCCTCATCCCCGAGTTCACTGGTGATTGTTTAAGTCTCTTAATGAGCTCCACATTGGAGATTCTGTCATACCATTTTGTCCTATTGTGCACAAGCACTCATAGTTTACTAGTAATAATTTGGTTAGTCAAGAACCACAACCTCTCACCAATAATAGGTTTATGAGCAGACACAAATCTGGGGAGGCGTGACAACATGACGACTGGAATGATCAGTGGGAAAAGAGGCAGACAGAGGGAAATTATGCTATATGTATAACAGGGCGGTTTTTCTCCGTTGAGCAGTGGCGGGATAAACGCAGTTGCAGTGGATGTGGAGACAGCCCGTAACAGATTACCTGCCCTATCCCAGATGGTCTGACCGTGTTGATTGACATAGTGGGGTATAATTAATGCATTTAGAACTTCATGTGATCCGATGAATGGACATCTCATCCCTGGACTATTGGTCTGTTTGCAACTTCCACACTCTGAAGATTGATTTTAGTGGTTGCTATGTTTCACAAATGACGTTGTCCCTCCGTCCTGGCGAAAAGTCAGAACGGTATCAAATCACCACATGACCGCCACTTGAAATAGTATGATTTGTTTGTCTTCAGTCAGTGGTGGCTCTTGGCGTAGCTTCCGATGTTGCTACCACAGTTTACGGGTACCAAACATGGAAGCTGATTCGTCGTCGTCATCGTCTCTGGTTGATAACAACCTGCTGATGATCTACATCTAAACTTTGACAAGCAGGGCATCAAAACTCAAGCAACACGAATAAAGATCAAACATACTCCACCGTGAAGAATTCATTCCGACAGCTGGACTAAAATGTTGACCTGTCGACCTTGACTTGGGGACGTAAATTACAAGTACCTCAGTAGTCGGAGTGGGTTCGCCCGAAGGCGAGAGACACTGTCAATAAGGAAAGCTATTCCACAGGCAAAAAGCCAGTCCATCACTACTATAAATAGTGTGTATTGCTTGCTTGCGTTCGCTGGCTGTGAACTCCAGCGAGAAGTCCTGTATGTCGGATGGTGACATCCTGTTGCCAAACACCAGTGTGAGGTCATACAGGACTGAGGTTTGCGTGAGTATCCGTTGTCCCATGTCTGGCTTATTGGTGTGCAGACTGGTGGTTCCTCGCCGTGCAGGCAGACACTCTCCGACTTCGGAGGAATCAGCGATCCTACTGACGTTAGCCAGGACCAGGGAGTGACCTGATTCCCAGGACGCGTGACTAGGATGTGTCAGTAGGTCTTGACCAGTATAGAACCTGGGCCCTAGTGCCTTGGATACACCTCTGCGTCCCAATAGTGTGTATGGCCTACGCTTGAGTTCAAAGCGAGCGAGCGGGAAAAAATGTGGGTCATTCTCAAGGAAAAACGCATGATGAACAAATGACATTGAGTTTCAAATCGTCCGAAAATATCATTGGAATATATGCCGCCAGCCATCTGGCAATATCGAGAAACCTTCACCAAATAACACTATACGGGCAGACATCTCGCGATCTTGAGCGACCTTCATTGTATAAACATATGCAGACTGACATCTTGATTGATTGATTGATTGATTTAGGAACCGACATCACAGCATTCGGGACATTCCCATAAGCGCTCCGTCCCCATCCTCAGCAGCCAGCGAAGAGTTCCAACACTAATAGTTCCAGTAGCAATCTGATTATATGTCCGTCTCGCTTTTCCTCTGAGCGTCGATAGTCGGCCAGATCCCCTCGTCAGACCTCGCTGCCTCAATCTTACCAGACTATGGTGATCCATTTGCTCCTCCGAGGTGTACACGTGCTCCCACAAGGCCGCAACCACGTCTGTTTTGTCATGCATCAATACTCCACCAAGTTTTGCCAAGCCAGCCAATCTGTCCGCCTGTTCATTCCCCAGCACACCGCCATGCCCAGGAGAAAAGATCCAGATGATGCTTGCTACCCGTGACCTCCGAAGCGAAGGAAGCCACTCTGCACGAAGCTTGCCTGTTCTCACCCTCCTCAGCATGCTTTCTGAGTCAGTTAAATCACAATGTGTGTATGTATCGTGTTTTCTATCCAGCGTAAAGATGCACTGACCGCACCCACCTCCATTCTTAAGCTAGATGTTGTGTTATCATACGCCAGGCTCTCCTGCACCAAATGCCGACCATTAGCTTTTGCCAAGAACCCCCAGGCACTTCTCCTACCTCTCAACACCGACCCATCCGTGTAGATAATCACATCACCCGGGCGAGAATTATCCTGAATTAGTTGCTGAATTTCCACTTCTGTGGCCCCTGCTGGCCACTCCCTGCACTCCCGGCTCAATGTGATTATAACTCTGCACAAGTCTGACTGCTCGGCTGGCACTCTGACCCACTCCTTTCCTCGCCTGATGTTCTCCAAGATGCACACCTGTCTGATCGTATCCTCCGCCTGAGCCATCCATGATTTCCCTCTTATCAGTCTCTGACCCTTAACTACGTCCAGCGCCTCATGCAACGGGTGATCTGTGTCTGCAGCTACTCTGACATCTTGAGATCTTAAGCAACCTTCACTGAATAAAAATATGCCCACCGACATCTCGACCTATTAAACAATCTTCGCAGTTCTCTCCGGGTCTGATCTCTTCCTGATCAGTTCTTTGTCCGCTCTCAACTTCTGTCTCCTTCCTCTCTTGTTTTTATCCCGTCTCCTTCTTCTGTCGTCAACTCTTGTCATTCTTAGTGACAAACTCAAAATTCTCTACGCAAAAATGATATTTCTTTTTTAGTGCATTCTGGTACAAAAAGGGGATTTTGCTATGGGTGTCGTCTGTCACCCTGGAGGCCCGAACGTAAATCTGCACGTCTTCACTTGCTACCTGTAAATTCATCTCTCTTTCCTTAACCCACAGCCAAGACAGTACGACCTGAGTACATCGCTCCTCCATACCCAACCTATTCTGTTACAGATTGACTGAGACGGTGACATGGAGGAATATCATCAACAGAGTTGATCTAGAACACAAGGGACCGAGGTATGTGGAGAGACCCGAACGCCTACGTCAACTGATATGGCACATGATGATGATGTGACAAGTCCAGAAACGTCACACTTGTTGTCGGATATAATAACCCCACATGCCATGTCATGTTACAGTAATCATTTTATGTTCCTCACTTTCAGGTTGGTGGGGATGCACAATATGCCATGCTGAAGGAGAACAAATTTCGATACGACACCTCCATGGTTACCGGCAATCTATACACTAACAACAAAAGACCAATTTGGCCATTCACATTGGACACGCCCCCTGACAGTTCTACTTGCAGCCTGACACCGTGCCCAACCCGTTCCTACCCAGGATTGTGGGAGGTGCCACTAATCAGGTGGTACGGTTCCAACAAGATGGCCTGTGCTATGCCAGATGCATGCACCATTGGTAAGATAGATAAATATGTTGTATTTCAGTATTACGACTTGGGTCATTGAAGTGTTCGCTGTGAATAAGATGATTATGTTCTAACAAAACGGCATATACCACGGCAGATGCTTACACAACTAGCCGGGTGGAGAAACAAAGCTGTATTTCAGAGCCAGATTTGGGTCTGTCAGAATAAGTATACTGATCTTTTAGTTTCTTCAAAAAATGAATTAATCACCGTAACATGGAAATCAATGCCGAAATAATGAAGTTTATGAGGCAATTTATTTATCATGATGCTTTTTCTGCCAATTAACTAATGAAAGAAGTGTGGGATTTAGCCATGTTAGTGCATGCTATTTGTGTTTCTATAAGTCTTAATATACGACTACCACCCACTTCCCTGTCACGTGCCGCACTTCACTCGCATAACAATCTGCGGAAATTTCTCTCTATTAAAAACAAGACATTTTTCCTCTTTGGTCTCATATGTAAATTATCTATCACATTTTGAATCTGCCTATGCTGTGGTCTTCCTATACAACATAGCAGAATTTTAATATTAAATATTTGAACGATTTGTTTCTTCTAAATTTTATTAGGAAACAATGTACAAAGGAAACACTACAAAATATAACCAGGAGAAAACGAAACAGTTTATGACAGTTACTGGATATCATTACTGACTTCCCATTTAAACACAGTTCTTGTTTTGTGGTTTGTACTATACAGGACGTTGCGGCCAACCCCGACCCCAGGTTGACATTCTAGGCAATTTTACGTTCAGTAGTTTGGCATTGCTTTCTGAATGAGAAGTTAACTTTTGATTCCAACTGACCAATGTAGGGAATAAACCTTTACCTCGCCATCAGCGCAACGGAAGTTTAAAAGCTAGAGTGCTGTTATTCTTTCTGTCACGTCGGCTGCTGACTTCCCATTACCGGCCCTGGTGTAGAGCTCTCCCGGGTTCCAAGGTCGACACAGCCTAAAATGGGCGCCAGGATATGTGTTGGGAAGTAAAGGCGGCCGGCATGATACTGAGCACATCACCCACAGAGTGCCCAATGCACCTTAAGACATGTAAATAGGTCCTTTACTTGCATACACATACAGCCTGATGGTCGTGCTTCTAAAACCATGCATCTCTCTACATTACAGGTTTAGGAATTCAAGGCACTCAGAAGTTTCTGGAGGACAACTTCAAGAGACACTACACAACAAACAGAGCTCCATTTGGCATCTTCATTCACGCTACCTGGTTCGGAAGGAAAGACGGCAATTTCCAAGGATTGATAGAGTTCTTAAGATCGTTAGCGGACAAAGAGGATGTCTGGGTTGTGACCGTGAATCAAGCGCTGGACTGGATTCAACATCCAGTTAGGTTATCGGCCCTGAACACCATACAAAGTTGGGCTTGTTAAAACTAACAACGGGAACATAGACTCCAAAGAAAGTGGTTGATATCTTGTGCCATTTTGTCTAAATGCGACATTTATATTTTGTTTTAAAATATGTATAACTTCTGAAAGTGCTATTGTTATGTGGTTGACAAAGCCGAATACTGAGTTGCTGATTTGGGAGGTGGTTGGGGGGGGGGGGGGGGGGGGATTGATATGAAGTTGAGAAATTACGGTGTCGTTTTCAAGCTCAGAAGTGTGCGCTTTTCGATCTCAACTTAGGGGTGAGAATTCTTTCATGGATCAGTTAGATAGTTAGTTAGTTAGTCAGTTAGTTAGTCGACAGATCATCCTCATTGCACATCGATCCATTCAGTCCATAAGTGCTCGGATCCCCTCCTCAGTAAATCCCGCAGCGAGTGGCGGCTACCGACACCCGTTCTGTTTTGATTTATTAATCTTTGACTTCCTGCATGGTGTTCTTGTTTGGCCACACCTCTTTTAACTTGTTGTTCTCGCAGTCTGACCATGGTTGTAGATTCACTGTTTCACAGTCATCACTTGGTTCTAGCAAACGACTTACTTCTCGTAGTGCATTCTGTATATCAGTCTGGTCCATGTTTCCTCCGCCCTCCACAGTAGCCTAACCTGCAGGCCTGCTCATTTCTACGAATCGCTGGTATCTAATGACAGCACACGGGCTGTTTATCTCTCGGGTATGTGAGATTGGATACCTAGCCATCTAGGATAAAGGTTAAAAAAGGAGAGGCCCCACGTGCAAACTGTAAGCGTTAAAAGTCCCACGGCAACTAGAAATCGCAAAGAGTAGGCCGTATGATCACTGTCTTGACAAAATCGTTAAGAAAGAAAACTTACCCACCGGTGGATTGAGTACGTTACCTTGGAGAGAATCCTCCTAGAAGAAGCAAAAATTGCACAAATGAATGCCGAAGTCGGACCTGCTGACCCTTGAGAGCATACGTAGGTGTGACGCACTCACCTCGAATGAGGAACGACGAAGAAGAGGTTGATTGGTTGATTGGTTAGAGGTAAAACCTAAGGAAGACTGAGTCTTAGCTCTGAAGTCCGAAGTATTAGAGTCCAGGCTGTCTGAGCATCATGGGAAAGGCTTGTAGCTATCGGAGAGAGGTTGGTGTGGAGACTGCTCCCTCAAATCCCGTACCACAGAGCCATCTTCACGAAGTCTGGAGCAGCGATCGCCTTACCGTCTCCAAGCAAAACAATCAGCGGGGTGTGCAAGAGCGGTGCTGGAACTTCACGACTGCGGAGGGACATATTTTGATGAAACCAGGTCAAGATTTAACACAACACACTTAGGTCCTGGATGGTGGTGATTCCTCTATTGGGTCAAGGTTGTCTCATCGACAACAGACTCCATCCCAGTACCCAGAGGCAGCATCCAGTTGCCCCTGTTGGTGTGACAATCGTTGATGGATTTAGACAGGTGAGGCCATGAACTATAAACAGAGCTCGAAGGTGCCTACATCGAAGTTACTTAAATGTTATTTGCTAAATTGATTCAGCCTACCCCCATCCCCCTCAAGCAATTCCACACACACACACACTCTTCTTGCTTCTGTGTTCTTTCTCTGATGTCTAATGTAAACTCAGATATAAACGGTACAGTCCGCCTGTCTGCCCACCCCATCCTATCACACAATCACGTATGCAAGCAGTCATATTATAAATACATACATACCAAATATATCGCACAAGCACATACACAAGCGCGTATAACTTTTACATGTTCTCCGTTATTTCCTTTTCTCCGCATTTGATGTTTCGACATGTTTAAAGGCCCTGGCGTATTGTAAGATCTTATGTTATAGCTTACTTATTTATCTTGTACCTAAATCGGACACTGAATATAACGATCTTTAGCATCATGCGCCATGCCGATAAGCGTGGGCGGTCATGTTTCGCCAACTCACACGATCACCAGAGTCGTGGATCAGCTCCGTATTCTTGACTCGACCATGCCAGATATAGCAATAATATAATATTAAATATAATCCCATGTAGAATAAAGTAGGGGCGTAAACTAAACATTTATATAGTAAATCAACCCAAGGTTTCGCTCACTTCCTGCACATTCTCAACAACTCAGAACTGCTTCGGCTAGCAATTAATGTTGCATGCAAATTCGTTACATCGAGCACTTAACGTTGATCCCAAGAGGTAAATAGTTACAGAAGTCGAGTTTCTCTGCACGGAGCATATTGAACACTCTATAGGTCCATTCTCTGGACCCCCAAAGGGTCAACATGATACAGCTAGTCGAAGACACGGCCTCTCGTCTCAAGGACAGACTGGACCTCCAATGTAGATCGATCTCTAATGCCACAAGAGTTGCATAGTATACAGCTGGAATCTAACACTCTATAATATTATACATCGTTATTAAAAAATATAAAAGAACTATTCTGTTAATAAAGTCACACAGAAAGGAAATGAAATGACAAACAAACAAGTAATACACAAACCGACAAAAGAAAAGGAAATTTCTTAATGAGATTAATGCTCGATAGATACAATATGGAAGCACCCGCTTGAAAACCATGCTTGAGCGAACAATGTCATTTAAACAAAGGACGCTGGAACGTCAACTGCTGCTCCCCGCGTCGCTTGAAAGGCAAAAGTGGAAGATGATCATGATGATGGAACAACGTTCAAGAGGGAGCTATGAACAGTTAACTAGGAATAGGACGTGAGACTGTAGTACCATAGAGAGAAACAACATACTGGAGATTCATTGCAACCGCCCCTCGATGACAAAATGGCAACGCATCTGATCAGCCGAAATAGGGAAGTGGATAGACAGTTGTAGTCAGTTATAAGTATTGAAATTAACTTTATGGTTCAATTGAAGAATATATCAATACTTAGCCTTAATTTCATAAATGTTTTTATGTTGTAAGTACCTCAATGCTTTTCCAACTTTCAGTATTAATGTACTCTCGTCAGTGTACATACTATACTTTTAATAAACGAGTTTTCAAAGGAAAAATGTATTTTGTGCATAAACGTAAATCCATCATGTGTTAAAACTGTTTTTGTGTGTGTTAAATATTAACTTGACGTTGTGTAACTTTTCAGATTTCCTATCACGTTTAAGGGTATTTTTTGGGGGTGGTGGAGGGAAGAGAGAGGGGTGTGAAGGATAGTTTGTCAAGAACTAGCTGCTTCGGGCCAAATGTCAAAATACTATCTTAAAACTGTGGTGCCAAATGGCGACAGACTATTTTCAAAGTGTGATATCAAATGTCAAACTATCTTCAAATGTCAATTATATATATCAAATGTCGTCAATATCTTCAAGCGGTCATATTTGTTCTCTAAGACTATCAGCTCGGTATTATTTCCGAGTCCAAATTATAAAAGCAATGCTCGTCGTCTGCCAAGTGAGGGAAAGACTGGCCATCTATTCTTCCGTGTACTCATGTCAAGAAATGTGACGGCCCCATCATCATCATCATCATCATACCCATCATCATCATCATCATCATCATCATCATCATCATCATCATCATCATCATCATCTTCGTCATCATCATGTGCCATGCTGATAAGCGTGAGCGGTCATGTCTCGCCATCTCACTCGATCATCAGAGTCGTGAATCAGCTCAGTATTCTTGTCTCGACCATGCCACGTTAAATCACAGACCCATAACTGAAAACTGCTTCTCTACACATTTATTTGTATTTATTTCAAATGCCAGAAGAAATAAGTAACATTAAGTTATGTATATGGAGCATGAATAGTAACTATTTATAAATTTGGAATAAAGAAGTGTCTACATCTAGATATTCAGTTCATTATGAAATAAACCCCTCTCTCATACACGCAGTGTTCTGAGACTAGAGAGAAAACTACATAAGATAGCCTAACAACAGTTTGATAGCAATAGACAAAAGAAGACCTGAAATGGACACGGGTATAACTAACCTGTCATGCAGTTACTTTATGGCCCTACGAACATTTTCAACTGTCATGGTGTATTCTATAAGTTAAAAGAGTTGATGAGGAGTGCTACGTTATCAGCGTAAACAAATTGTACCACCGTAGTTATGAACTGCCAATATCTGCAGTCCTTGAAGCTAGCCGCAAGGGAGGTAACTGCAATAAATGAACTAGCACTCCAAAAGGAGTATTCGGCGAAATAATAATCCGTTTGAGTATGATTAGCTTATTAGGTCCACTGGTGGGCACATTAGTGTAGTTGATAGGAAGCTACAACGATCATGTTATGAGCGCGGTCCGACAAGGGTTCGACTCCCACCAACAGAGGGAACGACTGGCCATGTATTCCACCACGCATTCACGCCTACAATATGTAATGACCCTATTACAGCACAGACTCATTGCAGGTTCCTGCTTCAAGGCGGGCTATTATATGTATTAATAATATTTCCACTGCAGCAGTTTCCCTTCCTGGGCTAATTTAGTAAGAAATAATGTTTTGTGTGGAGCTGAAATAAAAGGCTTGCTTCGCTGTAGCCAAAACAAGCATCGTGGGAGATAATTTCAAGATAAAAACATTCCTAACATCAAGGGACATCAATATAGAGTTGCAGGAAAGATAAATCGCTACCACATAATTGACCTGTAGCACTGTGCGGCTATGAAACATGGACTATCTAATAACAAGGATTAAAAGAACGTGGAAGCTTTTGAGATGTATTTGTTTAGAAAAAGAAGGATAGAAGAAAAGATCAAATTCTTAAAGACATTAGCTAAATCGCACATTGCAAAAAAAAAAAAAAATAGATATGAGACAAGGAGGGTTACTTTTAAAACATTGGAGGGCAAGATCTAGAGGAGTTGAGTTGAGTTGAGTTGAGCTGAGTCAAGAACCGACATCACTGCACTCAGGACATTCCCATACGTGCTCCGTTCCCTCGTTCAACAGCCAGCGATGAGTCATACTACTAATCGTTCCCACCGCCATCTGATTAAAAGTTCTCCTGGTCTCCCCTCTCAGTTTTGAGATTCTTCCAGAATCCCTGCCGATCCCCAGCAATCTCATCCTTTCCACATACGGGTTCTCAATCTGTTCCTCCGCCTTCTCCATCTGGTCCCACAAGCGCACGACCACCCCACTCCCCTTGTCCATAGGCAATATACCACCAAGAGGTGCATTCCCTGCTAGCCTATCAGCCTGTTCATTCCCCCGTACACCCGCATGGCCAGGGCAAAATATCCATACAATTCTCACGATCTGTGACCTCTGAAGCGACGAGAGCCATTCCACACGAAACATTCCTTTCTCCACCTTGCTAAGCATACTCCTTGAATCCGTAATGAATACAACGTGTGTTGCAGTGGTCTCATCTAGCCACCGGAATGCCGCTGTTACTGCCTCTAGAGGAGAAGCAGCCGAATACGCACACACAAAAAACTACATCACACAGGCGTGCACGAAACAATTATACCACACTGGTGTACAAGAAACAATTACATCACACAGGTTTGCAAGAAACAATTACATCACACAGGTTTGCAAGAAACAATAACATCACACAGGTCTGCCAGAAACAATTACATCACACAGGTGTGCAAGAAACAATTACATCACTCAAGCTTGCTAGGTACAACTACACCAGGCCCCTCTGCCGTGCGTCCACCTTGACGAGGTAGAGGGGCTTGCGCGTTCCAATGACCCCAAGAGCTATGCCGACGGTAGCACTGCTACTGGTAGGGTCACCCATGTCGGACAGGTCAAGGGAGAGGGACCAGACAAAGTGACGCACAAACCTGCTGCCTTGTAGGTAGACTGGGGACAGTCAAGGCTAGGGAAAGCATCCCGAAAAAGTGCTTGTCGAAATCGGATGTACTGAGCCACAAGCTTGACAAAGAAGTGCAACGAAACTTTATCATTTCATGATGCCACAGATGAAAATTAATCGTTATGGTGCTAATCCCGTGAAGTCCCATCAGGCGGTGATAGTGCCGGGCCCCCTGCCTCGAGGGGGTCCACCCATGACTACTGGTGGTCACCTTCCCCTGTGCTGTGGAGTCAAGGCACAGAGGAGTAGGTTAAGAGCTATTGACCAAATACCAAGGACACTCAACATACTACAGTGGAATGCCGAAGGAGTTTATAACAAGAAAGAATCCCTGACACAGCGTCTTCATAAAGATAGAATAGATGTGGCATGCATTCAAGAGACACACCTCAATGCCAATCGCAAATTTTCAGTCAGAGGATATCAGGCCACACGTTTCGACCGCGAAGGACATAAAGGAGGAGTTTCTAATACTTACACGAAATACAATACCTTGCAGCGAAGTATCTGTGATCTCTGACAACCAAACAGAAATTATAGGTGTTGATATAATGATAAAGGACGTGAAAATAAGAATCTACAATCTGTATAGCCCAGCAGATAAGGACCTTACACTCTCAAACATGAAAATAACTGACACAAACTGCATTATTGTCGGAGACTTTAATAGCCGTTCAGAAAGATGGGGATACCCAGATACTGACAAAAGAGGAGATGAATTGGAGGACTGGGAAATAGACTCAAATCTCCATCTACTCAACAAAGCGGATGACACACCAAGTTTCTACTCCAGAAGATGGCTTACCACTTCTACTCCAGACTTAGCTTTCTGCACAGGAGACATCCTCCACAAAATCGATCGCCATGTGCTGGACCAATTAGCAGGTAGTGACCACAGACCAATCAAGCTTGTAATGAATATGGAGTATGTTCCACAGGAGCAAAAGCCCTTGCCCCGCTGGAATTACAAACGAGCAGATTGGGACAGATTTGCCATACTAACAGACAAATATTGTGAAAACATAAATACACGATATGGCAACATAAAGCAAATGGTGGAAATTCTAAACAGAGCGATAATACAGGCAGCCACTGAGTCCATTCCTAGAGGAGCGAGGAAAAATTACAAACCATACTGGACTGAAGAACTACAAAGTTTGGAGGACAAAGTTGAAGATGCCAGGAAGACAGCAGAGAGAGAACAAACAATTGAAGCGAATATCTCTCTCAAAGCCATCTCAGCAAAATATAAAAGAACAGTAAATCAAACAACAAGAGATTGTTGGAGGGAAAAAACAGAAAACCTGAATTTTGACAGGGATGGAAACAAACTATGGAAACTAGTGAAAGCCATGAACAATGAAGGACCTAGAAACAAACAAATAACAATTAAACAAGGAAATGCCTTGCTTACAGGAAAAAAGGCTGCAAATGCACTAATGGAACACTATGCAAATGCAAACCACATTGATATTACAACTGAACAGAAGAAAGCAATCAAAGACAAACAGATACATCATAGATATACAGAGACAGCAGCAGAATATATGATGGCAAATCTAACAATGGAAGAAATGGAACAGGCAATGAATACCCTAAAAAAGAAGAAATCACCAGGAAAGGATGGAATCACAAATGAAATGCTAATAGGACTAGGCAACAAGGCAAAAAAGAAACTACTAGCAGTCCTAAATAACAGCTGGAAGAGAGGAATAGTCCCACAGGCATGGAAGGAAGCTATACTAATACCAGTCCCAAAGAAAGGAAAAGACCTTGGAAGAACCAAATGGCTATCGACCTATCAGTCTACTTAGCTGTGAAGGAAAATTAATGGAACGCATTATCAATGGCAGGCTAAACATGGCATCTGGAAGAAAACAAACTCTTAACACCACACCAAGCAGGATTAAGAAAGTACAGATCCACTGAAGATCAAATAACCTATATAGCTCAGGAAATAGAGGATGCCTTCCAAGAGAAAAAGCACACACTAGCAGTCTGGATAGATTTAGAAAAAGCATTTGATAAAGTATGGAAGGAAGGACTGAAAGTAAAACTGCAGAACATGCATGTTTGTGGAAAAATGTACAAATGGATCAGCCACTACCTTGAGAACAGAACTGCCAGGACAAAAGTACAAGGACAAACAAGCAAAATGATGCTGCTGGAGCAAGGTGTCCCCCAAGGAGGAGTTCTTTCACCAACATTATTCCTAGCATATATAAATGACATCACAGAAAATTTTCCAGCCAGAGTACACACATCCTCCTTTGCAGATGACCTAGCCATATGGACATCTGAAGAATATATTAGTACAGCTAACAGCAGAATACAGCAAGCCTTATTAGCGCTAGAGGACTGGTCAAAATCATGGCTAGTGAAGATAAGTGAGGAGAAAACAACATGCACGGTGTTCTCCCTCTCAAATAAAACTCAGCAACCTAAGCTGGTATTGAATGGAAAAATATTGCGCCATGAAGAAAATCCAAACTATCTAGGAGTCACCTTTGATCGTCGCCTGACATGGAAGACACAGGTTGAGAAAAATCGAACAAGAGGAAGGCAGAGAATGGCAATCATGAAAAAGCTTGCTGGTACAACGTGGGGAGCAGATGAGAAAGTTCTCAAGAAGTTATATACTGGACGGGTGAGGCCAGTACTGGAATATGGCATTGCAGCTTGGGCAACAGCAGCTAAGTCAAACTTAACAAAATAAGTAGAGTCCAAAACCAAGGAATGCGAATCATAACTGGAAGCCTGAAGACAACGCCTATTAATGAACTAGAAAAGATCACTTGTTTACAACCAATGCAGGATAGAAGAGATAGCAGAGCCCAGCAACAAGCAGAAAAATTTAGAAGATTGACAGACCACCCTATGTACAACAGATTTAATGGTTTTGGAAAGGGAAGACTGAAGCGTAGCAACTTTGTAGAAACTGCAAAACGAAGGATTAGGGCAGATCCTATACTTAACATATCAACAGTCAAGCCCATACACAATGCACACAAGTTCCCAGCTTGGAGACAGCAGCAACTGCCTGAGATGATAGAAAACATTCCTGGTATTGAGAAAAAGAACACTCAGCATGAAACCGAAAGAAGAGAAATAACCCTAAACTACATAAAAGAACATTACCCAAGCAGGAGTTGGACCCATGCATATACAGATGGATCAGCCAAATATTCAATAGAGAATGGAGGAGGAGGAATTCTCCTAAATTTAAAAAATGGAGTGAAAAAAAACACATTCAATGGCAACTGGAAAATTTTCAAGTAACTTCAAAGCGGAGGTAGAGGCTTTGAAAACTGCAGCAGAAATGCTCCTGATGGAGGAAAATAAAGAGAAGCAAATAGCTATCTTCACAGATGCAAAGTCAGTTGTCTCAATACTGAAGAGCAATAACAGCACAGAACTAACTGACCTAAGAGCAGCACTCCATGGTCTATGCCAGAATCCAAAAAAGTTGTAATACAGTGGATCCCATCACATTGCAGTATACCTGGAAACGAAGAGGCTGACAGACTGGCAAAAGAGGGCGGACGACTACCACAGCCTGACATAGACATAACCTATAATGAGGCAAAGAGGTTGATAAAAAGCACTTATAGAACCAAATGGGAATCAGAGCATCCAGGCCATCAGAAGGATGATGCATATTATAAACTCGACCGAAGAGAACAAGTAGCAATCTTCAGACTTCGCACAGGACATAACAGGCTGAAATACCACTTGTTCAATAAACTAAAGATAGGAGATACCGATGAATGTAATTGTAGAACTGGAAAAATGACAGCAAAACATTTGCTGCAGGATTGCCCAACGTATGCAGAACAGAGAAAGATATTTTGGCCCACACCTGCTTCATTTGAGGACAAGCTCTATGGAGATATCAACAAGCTCAAGTTGACCGCAGCTTACTTTAACTGCATACAGGTTGACATTTAAAGGTGCATGAAGACCCAGAGGCATGAAATGGAATATTGCTTGGATAGCAAATCCATTAAGTGGAAAGTCCAAATCGAAAGCTTGCTGTGTGGGCTTCAAAAAAGGTGGAAAAGTGTTCTAGTGGCACGAAATGGAATATTGCTTGGATAGCAAATCCATTACGTGGAAAGTCCGAATCAAAAGCCCATTGTGTGGGCTTCATAAAAGGTGGAAAAGTGTCCTAGTGGCATGAAATGGAATATTGCTTGGATAGCATGAACGGAAGGCCCAATATACGGAAGTGAGGCTAAGCAGCCATGTGCAGGACGTGACGATTCCTTGGGTGAGCCCAGTACCAGAGCGCTATGTGTCGGCTCTGCAAGTGTGGAAGCCTCCTTGGATGGCGGGGAATGCCCATGGTCTGCCCCTGCCTTCCCTTGAGGGCTGACCAGGATCTTTGGCTGTTCTATATGGACCAGCTGGGATGGGGGATAACACCACAACAGTGAGAGTCAAACGTCCTAAGAAACCCCCGGGAAGGTTAACCCGGTCAACAAATGCCCGCAGAAGTCGGATGTGTCTGCCTAACGGCGCAAGAACGCAGCTCTGCTGTAAACAGGCACAACGCAATCACATCCGAAAAAAAAAAACTCCGGATGAACGAAGAAGAAGAAGAAGAACTACACCAGGCAGGCGTGCAATGTACAAATGCATTATCTAGACGAGCAAGAAATAAGTACAACACACGGCGAGCAAAAACCAATTACATCACACAAGCGTGCAAGAAACAATTACATCACACAGGCGTGTAAGACGCAACGTTATGCAGGCTTGTGATAAACAACTACATCATTCAAGCATGCAACGATGTGGGGGTTCAGATTTACAATGGGCTAGGGAGTTACCGAGAACAAGGGACATTAAAGTGACATGAGGAAACAATAACACAAGTCCCAGGACTGACTAATCTGATGATACTCTCTTAATGTATGTTTATTGTCGTCATCATCTTCCACTTTCACCACCAAGCGACGTGGGTATACAGACGTATATGTCGTATTTCATGGAAACAAAAACAATCAAATGCAGAGGTTCTAGAAAAACTGACAATGAAGAGAGAGTTGATGAAAGAAATAAAGAGGAAGCAAGAGAAATATTTCGGTCACATTAAAAGACATGATACTCTTATAAAAACCATACTGGAAGGCAAGGTTGAGGGCAAGCGAGCAAGTGGGATGATAACGTGAAGAGATGGACAAACATCCTGCTGAGGGATTGTACAGTAAGGGCGAGAGACAGACAGTGTTGGAGATCCATTGCAGCCAACCTTCATTGTGGAGACGGCACCTAATTGATTGACGTGGGGATGAATAGTTGACGGTTTAGCTGCCTATGCGTGGCTTTGCGGGTAGTGTCATTACGTGTAACTGTACAATATCTTTGATCGCGTCAATCCATTCTCGTCTCGGGCACCCTCTTGTTCTCACATCTGATTTTCTTTAGTGTAGCGCTAGTGCTGGAAACTTGGAAACTGGTGGTATTGCAAATGTCAGTCGATATATATATATATATATATCCTTTACAGGACATCGCTGTCAACACCAGCATCTTTCAGCTGTATGTTGATCTCTTGGCAAGATTACGCTCAGTAGTTTGCCATTGCTTTCTGAGCGGCCGGCTCACATACCCTGTAAGTTACCGATGCGATTCGAACCACTGCTGATGGCACCTTGCCGTCTTGACAGACGATAGTTTGTTACATTGTGCTTCAAAAAGGCTAAATAACTACAACCCATGGCGGTGGCGAATGTGACTGATAAGTCCAATACGCGCTGTAAATGGTGGACGAACGTCCACAGTGGATGCATGTGAACACATTGTCATTTTCACCATCACGCACCATCTTACGTCTCACAGGCTCGGTGTATGACTTATCTGCAATAGTTTTCTCCTTTGTCTTTATTCCATTTCTGATATTTGCCCTCAGTGCAACACGTTCAGCGGCGACTTGCTCCCAATCTGCATTATCAATGCCTGTATCAATCATGTCCCGCTTACACACACTTTGTATCGTAGTAGAGACCGACCTTGAGATCTCCTATCTACATGTAATTCACTAAAAATGATGTCCTTTGGTATTCTACCATCATCCATCCTCCTAAGATCTCCTATCCACCTAAGTCTACGAAGACTGAGCATGGAATAAAACGTCACACAACCTGATCTTTCCAATACTTCAGTATTTGTGATTTTGTCTTGCCACTTAATAGAAAGAATTCTTCGCAGACACCGCATATGAAAGCTGTTTAAATGTTTCTCTTGGTGTGAGTAAACCGCCATCTGAGGGTATATACCACCATTCTGATCACGAAAGGCATATTTCAGTAGAAGTGAAAAGTATATTCCAAAGACGGTGGGAGCTAGTACACAACCATGCTTAACTCCACTCTTGATTTCACTCTTCTGAGGTTGCACCATCAAACTTGATTATACCATTCATGCCTGTGTGGAACGATCCCACAATGGAAAGAAGAGTTGGTGGGAAGCCAATATTTTTTAGTGCCTTGAACAGACCCTCACGACTGACCAAATCAAATGCCTTTGCGAGGTCGATGAAGGCAATAAACAGTGGTTGATTCTGTTCAAGGCATTTTTCTTGCACTTGTCGCAATGAGAATATCACACCAGTGGTAGACCGGTTCTGTCGGAAGCCACACTGTGATTCGGGTTAGTCTTGATCTCTCAGGACTTGAAGTCTGCACAGAACAATTCTGGCAAATACTTTCCCAACAATACACAGAAGTGAGAAACCCCTATAGTTGTTGCAGTTGCTCCGATCGCCCTTGTTCTTGCACAATGTTATGAAGCTTGAGTCTTTGAAATACTGTGGGACTTGCCCTTCTCGCCAGCATAGCTCTATTAGCTGGTGGATCTATAGAGTGAGTGTGTCTTGCCCACTCCTGATAACCTCTATTGGAATCTCATCATTACCTGGAGCCTTGCCAGATGCAAGTTCATTTATAGCACACTTAACTTCTGTTATGGTGGGAAGTGTGTCCAGGTGGTCAAGAGTTGGCAGGGCCTCTATCGCGTTGAAGGCATCATCCACTAGTTTGGTCTCACTTGAGTAAAGCTTCATATAGTGCTCTACCCATCTGCTGTTTCTTATCAGTGATATCTCCAGTCAAGGTTTTCAATGGTGCACTTCTTTTGATCACTGGACCACAGGCTTTCTTTATCCATTCATACATGCTTCTGATGATTCCCTTATCACATACATTTTGAATGGACTCACATAACTTGATCCAATAGTCATTACACTCTGCCTGACAGCTTTTTGCACATCCCTCCTAGCTTGCCTTAGCTCACTGAGAGTGTTACGCGTTGTTCTTGTTTCTTGAGAGAGCTATCTTCTTTTTAACAATCAAGGGCAATGTCCTGTAAAAGACATGAAAGCCCATTTTTTTGTATGAAAAAAAAATAAAATAAAAAAGAATAAATCAAAGTCAAAGATGTCTTTTTACAGTTGTGATTTATTTTCCGCCACACCGCAGGCATGCATTCTTGATGAAGCTAAACAGCACTGCATATACTATGACTTAAAGCACAGTGTACGTTATTTAAGTAGAGCAGAACTGATCTCGTGACCAGACTTGTCTTTCTGTAGCTGCCGCTATCTTATCACACTAGCATGTATGCCCCAAACACTTTCAACGAGCAGAACAATCAAGAAAT
The DNA here is from genome assembly GCA_014155875.1 of Cepaea nemoralis. Taxonomy (NCBI): domain Eukaryota; kingdom Metazoa; phylum Mollusca; class Gastropoda; order Stylommatophora; family Helicidae; genus Cepaea; species Cepaea nemoralis. The sequence goes on from JACEFZ010021526.1 coordinate 70,262, forward strand.
TTATTCCCACCAGCATAACTGTCAAATGACATAGTAAACTCATTTCCACCATCCCAAATCCAGCTTCATATTAATGCAGATCGTTTTCCAAAAGACTTTAAAACTCACTGTCTGAAATTAAGAAGCCAGATTACTGGTTAATGTAATCGTTTACTTGTTGAGATGGCACACTATTAACAATGGAAATTTTGCTCGTGCTTTGGATGCAGTTAATCTCCACGAAAAAAAAATAAATAGTTTTCCCAGATTTGGTTAAATCATGGTAATTAATCTGCAATGCATACATTCCCTGGTAAAAGTTCGAGCTTGATAGGATAAAACAAGGGAGCAAACAAAATGGGCTGATGGAGCTCATTAACTATGGAAGGAAATCCATCTACACGAAGGACACAGAGAATGCCAAACCACTGCCTTGTGGAAGTTCCTGTATAAACAAAGACTAGGGCAACAAAACTCGACAGAAAATGTGGGCAGCAGAGCATATAAGCCCCAGGAAGGCAATCTGCCTATGGAAGAGGAATCTAGAAAAGACATCTCAACCAAGGAAGTTGGAAGATGTTTGCTTCATTGGCATGCGACGAGAAGAGGGCCATGTACACACTACAATGGATGCTTTGCACCATCCTGTTTGTGGAATAGGCAAACAAGAAAAGTTGGTCACAGAAGAATAAGAAGAAGCAGAGGAAGGTTAATGTTGCTACAGTTGATGAATAGCCAAACAATAAAGGAAAATGGTGTGCAAAAAAGGAAAGGTTATGCTATGATAGATACAACCACATCTATCTTAACATACCGCTTTGTTTAATTTTATACAATCTAAAACAGTCCCCAAATAAGACCAGATGTTTGTTGCAGCTCACAGAAAGATTTCAGGCAGTGTAATTGAGTGAGATAAATAATATTTGAAAAACATCTTAACTCATTTTGCACCAGACCATACATAGATTAGTTAATATATGAACATAACAAATGCAGACTTCTGTACTTCTTTAGTCCTTATGTTTACCCATTCTGTCTTGGCTGTTACTTGAAATGTTTCTATCCTAATTATTGCTTTGATTCATTCAGCCCAAGACTGCATCTAACCTAGAGTGGTATCATTATAAAATAGCTATAGTCCAGAACAGAGAAGGTTACAATGCACAAAGAACATTCTGCATATGCAAGTATTCTGCTTCTCTATGCAGATGAAAGAGAATGGCTGACACACATTAGAGTATGGCAAACACAGGTCAAGGGGCATGAAAATAAGCTGACAATTCTGAAAAGTTGAGCTGAACAGGATACTCACTTATCTTGACTGCCATAATTACTAACTGAGGAGAGGTCACAAATTGTCCAAATAAATGTGGAAAACAAGAATAACCCATCACAGAGCACAGTAGCTTAGAGGTGCAACGTCCACTTCTCACTTGAGCAGGCCTGATTTGATTCAGTGGGGATGGTATGGATTTTTAAAAACAAAATTAGAAAAAGATGGTATGTTTCGGGAACTGTGGTAGATCAATGACCAGCATGTCTGCCTGTTGGCTTGGTAATCATGCGTTCAAATCCCCATGAGGTAGGGATTTTAAAAATAGTAACCTGGTATGTCAGGTCGACCCAGCTTCACATGGTTACAGGAAATGTTTAGGAAGTACAGTTGGCTTGCACAACATTGTCCACATAACTCCCCGGCATGCAGCTGGTCTACAGAAATATCATACTAGCACTACCAGTTGGTGGTCATGGGTTCGATCTCACACTGAGGGAGAATTACAAACACTTACATGGGCTTCCAGGTCAACCCAGTCTAAAATGTCTTGAGAAGGCAAGGTGAGCAGCATGATATTGATCACATGACTTCTGGAGCACCGACTGGTCTATAAAATGTCATATTGATAACATGACTCTTGGAGCACTGACTGGTCTATAAAATGTCATATTGATAACATGACTCCTGGAGCACTGACTGGTCTATAAAATGTCATATTGATAACATGACTCTTGGAGCACTGACTGGTCTATAAAATGTCATATTGATAACATGACTCTTGGAGCACTGACTGGTCTATAAAATGTCACATTGATCACATGACTCCTGGAGCACTGACTGGTCTATAAAATGTCACATTGATCACATGACTCCTGGAGTACTGACTGGTCTATAAAATGTCACATTGATCACATTACTCCTGGAGCACTGACTGGTCTATAAAATGTCACATTGATCACATTACTCCTGGAGCACTGACTGGTCTACAAAATGTCACATTGATCACATTACTCCTGGAGCACTGACTGGTCTATACAATGTCACATTGATCACATTACTCCTGGAGCACTGACTGGTCTATACAATGTCACATTGATCACATTACTCCTGGAGCACTGACTGGTCTATACAATGTCTAGGAGAAGGGAAGGTTACCAGCATGATATTGATCACATTACTCCTGGAGCACCGACTAGTCTATAAAATATGAGTATAGCACCATTTGCCCAAACATTTAAAGATGCGTCAAATGACTCTTTATTTACATTACTATGTGCCCAATACACCCGAAGGTGGAAAAAAAGAAGACCGAGACATTCATGAAGATATCCATGTGCAATGACAGTAATCCACTTATGAATACCCAACCAGCACATCATCTTGCCAAGAATAATTTTGTGAGCAGGCCATACATCTGGAATGAACGTGTGACATGTTCAGAAACTGTATTGGATTGAATAAATTGATGTGATACATGCAAATGTACGGAAGGGACTCGGTGAACATACATAATAATTTTGCAATGCAGTGACATTAATAAATGTTGAATGTCCTTTACAGGATGTTGCGATCTATCCCAGATTGATTTTCTAGGAAATTGTATGTTAAGTAGTTTGCCACTGCTTTCTTAATGAGAAGTCAATGTTTAAAGTCCAACTCAATGCCTGTCTAGGGGTTGAACCCCCAATCCCGTCATCAGCGCACCAGAAGTTTAAGAGTGAGCATTCTTAACCTTTCAGCCATGTGACCGCTAGTGACATAAGTAACTAAACACCATATACATATATTTTAGCAACATTTCTCAAAGTAATGAATTTCTGTTGTAGAAAATCAAACCAAAGACAAGCCATTTCTGATTAAGCAACACTGCAACAAAATCAAAGTCCAGAAGACTAATGCAGTAAGCAACAATTAAATGAAGTCTAATAATGGCTTTAGTTTACCACACCAAAGCATAATGGTCAAACACTCTTGTTTGAATTTAGCACACAAACAGTTTCTCAAAGTGATCTTGTCAAATAACTCCACTACTTCACATTGATTAAACTGTCTAAGTTCACATATACAATGACATGTTTGATAGCAGAAATTATTAAACCAAGAAGTATCATAATAAAAAGGACAATTAAACATCAAAGGTTGGCAAGAACTGTTATGTGATTTTTAATCTTCAAGACGAAATTAGTGTGTGACATCTATTGTGCCTGGTTGCCCATTGTCAGTAATATTTGTGTGAATTAAAACAGGTTAATATGGCTGGACTGTGTTGAAGTAATGGAATGGTGAACTTAACACAATGAGAAAAGAGTAGATAACTTGATTTGCAATCAATAGCAATTTTTTTTCATTAAAAAAAAACTAACTAACTACCCCTTTTAAAACCCTCATTTATAAAGAGAAACTCTCTACATCTCAAGGAATTGGGCATTATGAAAATTAATTAGTCTGCTGAGAATATACAGGGAACTCTGAACTCTCATAGAAGATTCTGCCAGACAGGTGTCAGATGTGAAGCATTTAGTATATATAGAAAGGTATATCAGTATGAGATGCTGTAACTAATTCTCTTCCTTTTAATCCTAAATTTCTCCAAGTGAAAGCAGTCAGGAAAATTAGGACTCAGAAAGGTGAACATAGACTACCAATGCAGCACACAGCAGGACATGAGTGAATATTTGAAATAAATTATTTGTTTACTTATTTGTTTATTAGTTATGGACTACATTTATTCACAATTTTGCACGTCTACTGAACAATTAATTTTGAAAATAGTGAATAGTATAGAGACTAGATGGCACATTTCAACCTAAACTGATCTGTCTATCCAATTCCTAATACCAATACATTAATAAACAAAGTCATTCTTGTGGTTAATGAAATGTTTAACTTTCTCTTTTATACAACACAGTTTATGAATGCCTTATAGGTTACAAACTGACCTTAAAATATTGATTTTCTGCTCAAAATATATTATTTGAGACAAAATGGAATCATCTCCCTTTGAAGCACTCATGAGTAAATTATTTAAGTTCAATACGATTATTTCATTTCTGATCAGTCCTGATTAGCGAGCTCACCAAGCATCCCCCTCTCTTCCCCCCCATAACCCAACGTATTTATTCCCCCAGTGAATCACCAATGTTAGTACCTATACTTTATATCTATAAAGTCTCTAAAACGACTTCACGTATTTTCCATTGGTGTGATAAGTCTGTTTACTTAGAATCAGATAAAGTGTCTAGGTGAAACTAAATCATTCTGATTTATAGATAATCAGGCAGTGGATAGGCTAAAGCAGTTTAATTTACATATGATTTAGAACTGAATGCATTAAACTTCATTCAGTCTAACTTGCCACAAGAATAATTTAACTCCACATGAATTCTCTATTCAAATTGATCATGTGAGCATACCATGGCCTGCCAAATGGTGTACCTCCAGAGATCTTGGTCCCATGGATTCTAGATCAATTCTATTAATGTTATTTTCCCCATATCACCATTTAGACCATCCAGCATCATTTCTCTTGGTCTTGACTCTGAATCTTCCACCGCTAATCTTTCCAGCCATTATAATAATTTCCTATACTTCTCTTCTTATTAGATTATGACAGAACATTGTTTGCCTCTGACTCTGCAGCTGTTAATCTTTTCAGCCACTATGATAATTTTTTATACTTCTCATTAGATGATGACAGAACATTGTCTGTCTCTGACTGTAGCTGTTAATCTTTCCAGCCATTATGATAATTCCTTATGCTTCTCTCCTCATTAGATGATGACAGAATATTGTCTGCCTCTGTTTTACAAAGGCACTATAATTTGTTGTATACGTTTAAATTACTCAGGCTAGTTAAAAAAATAACATTCATCAAAGGTTGGTAAGTTAGGAGAAAATGTATTGTGTATGAGAATGTGTCTGATGTCATTGTTTGTTTGATTAATAACAACACACAAATGTGTATACAACAATGCATTAGTATGAGATATAAACTAAACTGATGCATACATTATATTCTAACTGCAGTTAGCTGTATAATATAAAATTCACAACAGTATGACAGCTACCTATTTTTCTTCTTCTTAAAGACCACGACGTGTGGCATCAGTGATTATGTCTTTCCACAGCCTTTTGTTGTCTGTATTGCCGATTCTTTCTGATACTGAAGTTCTTCCATGCCACGATGAGAAGCTGTTCAGGTTCTCCCCCTGCCTCTCCTCCCCTCTAACCTTTTGCGACAACATACTCCAGCTTCCTCTTCTCAAGTCATGCCCAAAGAATGTTGACTCTCTTTGTCTGATTAAGTAACTAGTTCTCTTTGTGAGTTAGCTTCTTTCAATAGATCTTCATTGATCTTTCAATCCATCCTCAGTGTTATCATTCCACTATATAACAAAATATATGCAGCTTCCACAAAGTTTTCACTTGTCTGCTAATTGTCCATGATAATTATATCTACAAGGACTATATTTTAAAAGAACATATAATAAATAAAAGACCAGATATATGTTTAAAAAAATACATAGTTAACAACACAATAAATACAATATACATATACTCCATCACCAAAACTTTCAATTGCTTAACATTTCAGAACAAAACTAATTTCAATGCAAAAGAATTCTACAGTTTTTGTTTTATAAAACAGTATGTTAAAATAATGTATGCACAGATATATGAAGCTCAAGTATTAGTTTAGAGTCATAAACAAAGTTATTTATAAAATATTTGAAATCTAGAAGTATTCTATTTTTTCCGGTTCTTAAATAATTGAATTTTCAATACATATTTTAGCTACAAATGTTTGAAAAATTCTATTTGGTACCAATTAAACATTTAATTGAATGTGTAATATGCAAGTATGAACCTAAAGACAAGGAAAGAGGCATTCTCAAAACATTAACTTTTAGCTTATTTCACTGTCACAAAATAGGCCAGAATTCAAAAATACAAATTCAATATTGTCCACCTTATAGGCCAGAATACTTATACACATTCAATGTTACCATATAAGCAAGAATTCTCGTATTCAATGTTGTCACCATATAGGCTAAAATTCTCGTATTCAATGTTGTCACCATATAGGCTAAATTCTCATATTCAATGTTGTCACCATATAGGCTAAAATTCTCATATTCAATGCTGTCACCATATAGGCTAGAATTCTCGTATCCAATGTTGTCTCCATATAGGCTAAAATTCTCATATTCAATGTTGTCACCATGTAGGCTAAAATTCTCGTATTCAATGTTGTCACCATATAGGCTAAAATTCTCGTAATCAATGTTGTCACCATGTAGGCTAAAATTCTCGTATTCAATGTTGTCACCATATAGGCTAAAATTCTCATATTCAATGTTGTCACCATATAGGCTAAAATTCTCATATTCAATGTTGTCACCATATAGGCTAAAATTCTCGTATTCAATGTTGTCACATATAGGCTAAAATTCTCATATTCAATGTTGTCACCATATTGGCTAGAATTCTCATATTCAATGTTGTCACCATATTGGCTAGAATTCTCGTATCCAATGTTGTCTCCATATAGGCTAAAATTCTCATATTCAATGTACCATATAGGCTAAAATTCTCATATTCAATGTTGTCACCATATTGGCTACAATTCTCGTATTCAATGTTGTCACCATATTGGCTAGAATTCTCATATTCAATGTTGTCACCATATAGGCTAGTTTTCTCTTCTATGCGTTCAATGTTTTACCATATAGGCCATAATTCTCTTATTCAATGATGTCACCATACAGGCCAGAATTCTTTCCTTCAATGTTCCTACCATATAAACCAGAATTCTCTGACTCAATGTCGCCTTAAATGCCAGAATTACCTTATATGCATTCAGTGTTGTCATATATTGGCTAACATTTTCTTATAGACATTCAATGTTGTCATATGTTGGCCAGATTTCTCTTATACACATTCCATGTTGTCACTATATAAACACACCAGCATTCTCTAATAAACACTTATTGTTGTCATATGTTGACCAGATTTCTCTTGTGAAAAATTAATTGAGCTTCTGTAATTAAACATTTCACCTTTTACCTACAAAAGTCACTAAAATCAGCTATTGCCTCAACATTTACATATATTGGCTAAGTTAAAGGTCTTATTTCATACAAACAGAAGTTAAAAATTTCATCTAACATTTGAAAAAGCAAAGATGTCAAGCAAAGATTTTTGGTACAAGCTTTACAATTGCACAAAACAAATATTACTATGTAAATTGCATGTGACATGAACAATCAAACTTGAGGGAGGAAAAAAACCTGGGACATATTTTCTTTAATATTTGAGGTTATTGTTTCAGCCAAAAAACTAAAATACATGTTTAAAATTGAATATTTCCAATAGTACATCTCTATGTTATGTATATAGGCATAAAAATATAACTATTCCTCCATTTAACAATAAATCAATTTTAAAATACAAAAATAGAGATGGTTTTAATACAAGAGAACTATCGCTACTTTCAATGTCAGTAAACTTTCTTAAATAATAGCACAAAACACACACAGGAAACTCTGATAAAGATAACTTGCCTGTTTAAGTTGTTTTATTTCTTGTTTTAAAACCAAAGTAAAATTGTACCGCCCTTGTAAAGCTAATAGCTGTTATAAAAGTGATCTGACAGGAAGTATATACAAACAACGTATGTGACATTTCTTTTGATCAACACACACTAATTATAAATTAAACAATCACATACTCACTTACACATATATTACTATGGAAAACACAGAATTACATAAGAAGTAGAATAAAAATATAGTTTAATTGTTAGTGTCAGGATTAAGATGCATAGAACATAAATATGTTTTAATGATCTGTATCAGGATATATGAAGACAATGAACATAAATGTTTTAATGGTTTGCAAAATAATCAAGATATAGAGACTTAAAACAACAATATTTTTCTGATCCCTATCAGGATCGAGATATGAAGATGTGGAAACACAGATGTTGAAGGGTCTGTTACAGGATCTGGAGAGCTGTGGCCTCACAGTGGCTAACATGCTTGCCTGTTGCCCCGATGGTCATATGTTTGAATTACTCCAGGGCAAGGATTTTGTAAAAATGAACCTAGCTCCTACTTTGAGTCCAACATCTAATATGGGCTTCAGGAAATGTTCTGGGAAGTCAAGCAGTCAGTATAATGCTGACATAATCACCCATCGAGTACCAGTTTGTCTGTAAAAATGAGGCTAGCATAATGTACCAAACATACCTCAAGGTGGGAGGATTCCTTTACACATTCAGATCTGCAAATGAACCCCTTTACTGTGTTCATAAACAAATTATCAAACTCACCAACAAAGGCTAATGTTTATTTTATTTCCTTTTTTTCCCCGTACTATTCTCACTTTCACCCACTCTGCCTCAGTTATTGTCTGTAACTTGTCCTATCACAAGCATATATTATTCTAGCTTTTGCTGCTACAAACAATTGTTGTCGTAAGGTAACAACTCATGGGTCAAGGTGCAAATCCTATATCAGTACGAGGCCGTCATTGCAGAAACCAGAGTGATATTAATTACATCATTGAGGAAGGGCCGATTGATCTATACAATGCTGAGGCTACCACCATACCCAATATTTCTCAAGGCGTGGCTAAGGGTGCTTTTAAATGTGTGCTTTACATCACTGCAATATGCCAGTGACAAAACCATATGAAGTATCTGCTCCGTAATACATTTGGTGGTCATTCTTGTTGTGTATTATAAGTATATATATATATATATATATATATATATATATATATATATATATATATATATATATATATATATATATATATATATATAATTGTTTTCAGGCTTAAAATGTCAGAACTTGCTGTGGGTGGTTGAATGTACCCACAATAAAGCACCTAGTTTCACCAACAATCTGTTTCTGATTGTTTCCCTTCCTGTTCTTTTTTCAAATGTTAGACACACGTCACTTCAAGACCTGTATTTATTGTTTAGATATTAAAAGAAGTAAATCAACTTGTGTGTTCTTTAATTTGTACAATCTTTATTTGTTTCCTTTCATCGATTTTCATGACTAATTATTTTAATTAATTAAATAGTTTCAAATGTTAAGATTATGAGTAACTCTGCAAAGTCACACCTTTATACTTATATAGACTACTTGGGTTCAATTTCCTCTAACCCTCTTTTGTATGTGTGTGTGTGTGTTTGTGTGTGTGTGCAAAGTGATCCTGGAGGATATCACTATATTGTTTCTGATATTCTTACAAAGGTGGTGTACTTGTGTGCTCCTCAAATTTTGCAGAACCTAAGGACAATGAAAACAGCATCACAATTTTAGTTTGCCATCTGTTTTTAACAGTGGTGTCGCTGCATCTCACATGTGACAGCTTTTGATTACATCAGTTGCTATTCAAGGCTCAATGACTATATACATAAGCTGATGTGTGGTAGAAACTGAATGGTAAAGGGAGTCAGAAATGTTGGAACAGAAAGATGGGAAGAAAGTCAGATAAAGAGATAAGGGCATTCAGACTGCACAAGAGAGGTTCAATGACTATATACATAAGCTGATGTGTGGTAGAAACTGAATGGTAAAGGGAGTCAGAAATGTTGGAACAGAAAGATGGGAAGAAAGTCAGATAAAGAGATAAGGGCATTCAGACTGCACAAGAGAGGCAGATTGATGATTTAAAAAAAAAAGAACAGCATTGAACAACTATAATTCTATGGCGTTTCTAGAAACAGGGAATGATAATTTCACAAGAAGTCAAGACATAACATTATTAAAATGTAAGGTCAGTCATTTCTCCTGTTGTATAAATTAAATGAAAAAGACTAACTAGCATGATAAATAAATGCAAGTATCCAAATCTGGAAAAATAAAATACTAATACATAAATATAATGATAGGTATTGCTTGCAGTTTAAAATTAAAATTATTAACATTTTCTGAAACAAAATATAATTATTCACTGCAAAACCAGAGGTTTTCAACTATGTTGAGCTCCTGACAAACTACATTCTTTCTGTGGGTTAACTTTTAATAAAATAATCTCTACCAGTATTTAAATATTGTTAGCCTTACTGTGTTTGCACATGAGATTTGGAAAGGCTCATGAGATTTGGAAAGGCTAGTTTTACTATTTAAAATGTAACTTATAAATAAAACTTTAAAGAAATTACAATTAGACAATCTGTCAAAAAATACACGTACAAAAATATAACATAAACGATTCCTTTAAAACATATACTATGAAGAAAAAAAAAATAAAATAAAGGAAGAACCCCAGACAAAGTCATTTTTAGTTAAAAGTTAAATGTGAAACAAAAATCCATGCCTACATATGGTGCCTTTGACTGTCAGCCGTGACACCTAAGAGCACCACAGTGTACAGATTAAAAACTGCTGACTTTAGCAATCCCAGAAAGAACATAAACATATTTAAAATGGAAAGTAAATTAATTCATACAAAATACAAAAATCAATGCTAGCTGATCCTATATTTTATAACGGGAGAATAATTGCAAGCAGAGGCAAGATCATTGCAACTAAGTTTAAGGTCAAGGTCACAGAACCACCATTATCGTCAACAACACTTGCAGGCGATTTTCTTGGAATGTCCTCTCCTGTAATACAAATATAAGTGATATAAGTGTGTAGGCATTCATTGGTATACACAGAGGGTTTAAAAAAAAAGGAAAGAAAATGAAATATAGGATAACAGAAACGATAAAAAAGCTATGGACATAAATAAGACCAAGCCTGCCATCTTCAAATGTGAGAATAAATAAACAAAAACGAGAAGAAAATAGGCCAGCTTTACTATAACACAACCATAAGTAACAGAATAGACGTTCTGGTTAGTGCTTTCATCAGCACAGAAATAGCAAACAGTTGCTGATACAACTCTTGCGTCGAATTGATTTGCACGCTCGATGAGTATTTCGTCTCTTTTGTCGATTCGAACAATGGCTGCAAAACAGATAAGTAACGTTTAAAAAAAAAAAACGTTTTTATATAGTTATATCAGAGTTTGTGTTTAAGGTAGTTAAGGTAGCAGCTTGAAGAGACAGAACGCAATAACGTAACACGTGAATGGAATGTGAGGAGTTAAAAGAAGTATCTCCCGTATGGATGAATAAATGTAAGACAGTTGCTTAGCGCAAATAAAGGTAAAGATATTCCATGCCAGATAGCCCTGTGGGCTGTGAAGTGCTAGGCCTGCACGTATTCTAGTCCATGCTGCATGTCATATGCAGGACGTTGCGATAAACTCAAACCCCTGGGCTTGATTTTCTGTGCAATTTGAAGTTCATTCGTTTGCCATTGCTTTCTGAATGAAAAGTCAACGTAGAAGTCGAACTGACCGGTGTAAATAAAGATTCTCCCGACCCCGCTAGCAGTGAACTGGAGGTCACGAAATGCCCTTCACCGCCGACTGTCCACCCCAAAAGATACCCATGTTATGTGGATGGATGGAATCCAGAGCCACATTGGGGGAAAATATAATGCTGCCGCTTCTGGGAATTAAACACAAACCACTGTCTTGGTAAGGCAGCGAGATGACCAGGATGCTACAGCGACACATGCTTGGGAGGATGAATTCAAAAGTGTGCAACAACAGCAAGCACTACCTAGACATCATCAACCTCATCATCCAGTGTCTTGGCGTGGACGATCATGACCCTTCACAAATTGCGATCTCCGACGACATGGATCATTTAGTGTGTTGACTCCCTTCCGTGCCATCACACACGCCTGTCAAGAATTTTCTCACACTGTCTTCCTCTATTTCTCTTTCCACAAATCTTTCTGGTTGTCACGAAATGTCTCAGTTTTTGTCTTCTCATAATGTGGCCACAAAATGACTGCTTCTTTCTAATGTTTGTGATAAGTTGTCTTTGTGACTTAGCTTCCCTCAGAATGTCCAGATTTATCATTTTGGTTGTCCAATTAATTTTCAGCATTCTTCTTTAACACCACATCTCCAAGGCTTCTATGAATCTTTTTTCCACCTGTTCACGAATTGTCCAAGATTCGCAGCCGTATGTTAAATGTTGTTCTATGTAACATGCTAGAATGCTTTTTCTAACTTTAAAGGACAAAGCACAAAATGTTCTTCATTTGACAGAATGCAGTTTTTGCCTGTCCTATTCTGTTCTTTACCTCTGTGATGCATCTTCCATCTGATGTTATCCATGTGCCCAGATATCAGAGTTTCTGCACTTATCTTAAAATAGCGTCATTTACTTTAATTGCACATTTAGACACTCTGTTTCATCACCATAACTTCTGTCTTTCTATTATTCAGGCTAAGGCGTCTAGTACAAGTACACACAAGCAAAATCAAACAAAGAATGCACATACCTTCTTCAGGTGATTTCTCTTGTGTCTGCTGGTCAACTGTTGCACCAGGACTGGTGGAATGTTTTTGGTTGTCACCATTAGAATATGGCGGATTTCCCGCAACAGGTCTTTGAACGCAATCATCATACGCATAATTGTCTGGACATTTCTCTTTGCTGTTGTTCTCGTCTTTGCCTGCCAATGAAAACGCAAATATCAGTTGAGATTTGACACGTTCTCTTGCCTTTGAATTATGTTTGATTGATTTAGTTAACGAGAACATACCACACATGAGTCGTGCAACTAAAATACTAATTACTAATGAGAATTATAATGAGAAGAATCATACATAAAACCAGAAATTGGTGTTGCATAATAGACGATAATAACTGACAGCTAATTAGGAACTTTTCAACGCGTTAAAGAAGGTGCTAGGTCGACAATGAGACAAATATTCCTCCACAAACAGAGACTAATGGTCCACAGACAAGACACCATCTTCTTGTATTTTCCTGGAGCTGGCTGGATTTGAAAACTATCAAATTGTTTATTATTTGTGTTAAGATCCGGTATGAACATCCACCAGAACAGAACTTCAGGTCTTAACCTAAGATTGGTCACCATATAATAAACACTTAAAACTTCAGTGCCAGCATTTGTAGTGATTAACATCTTATGTACGTAACCACAAATAACCTCAAATTAAGGTTTGTCAACATATATAGTACAACCTGAAGCTCAAGGCCATCAGTTATGATCAACAACATCCGGTACCTGTATGGCAACCAAGCGATCCAGTCAAGAAAGGTGTGCCACATGATGATGATTGCTGGAAATCAATACCACCCACAATTAATGTCCTCAGTGTGTGTGTAGACACCAGTTTTTACAGGCGGTAACATTTTGTGTGTGTTGTACATGATCCGGCATGATGATTAACAGCAACTCACTCAGTTGGGAAGAATACCACCTTGTCCTCCCCCCTCCAGACAGCGATTTTTTTTTGTAACACTAACATTCTTAAAGCTGAGTGGTTTATTTTGCCAACAGGAACCTGTAGTACAGTGGTTCTCAACAGCTGAGTAATTCCCTTCCAGGGGGGAATTTTAGGGTTTCCAGGGGGGGGGGGGGGGGGATTAAGATTATTTCAAGATCGCGTTAATACAAGAACCGATTGCTTGATATTGTTTTTCCCTTCATACTGTACGGTTCTGTACGTCCCACCTTTCTAAAATTCAATTTATAAAGCAAGTAGATCCACAAATCATGTTTTATGTGGACGTCTAGACTTGTTTTAGTATGTGCTATTAAATTTAGCTTTCATTATTACGTATAATGTGTAGGGGCAGGGAAGGGATTTTTAGGTAGGAAATACGAAAGGGGGGAATGACGTTCTGAAAATATAATGAAGGGGGGCACGGGCCAAATTTTTAGGTAGGAAATACGAAGGGGTGGGGGGGGGGATGACGTTCTGAAAATATGGTCAAGGGAGGCACGGGCCAAAAAAGGTTGAGAAACACTGCTATAGTATGACATATGCCTGGGTCATTGACATTAAGGAGAATGACCGTGCTAGTACATAAACAAGTGACCGGCCATGAGAAATAATAGATGAAAGTTGGAGACAGTAAGGTGAGTGGAGTGACCTGGCTACGAGAAAAACAATCAACTCTGAGAAATAATGGTGCGGGTGTGAGCAGACCCCCAGGGTGGAGGGGGAGAGAGACAGTTTTAGGCTGGGGTGTAATGTTGTGGGGAGCCCAGGGAGGGGCAACACAGCAGGGTTAAAAGACAGTGGAAAACTTTGACTGGGCAGTGGAAGCTGGGACCGACTGAGGAGTCGGGTCGCTGGAGGACAGTTGATGTTTTAGCGCCGAGCGGATCGGTGGGCTAATACGTGGGAGCTTAGACTGACTGTGGGTCAGTTCCTTTGTAGTGTGGTTCTCCCAGTTGTGAAGGCAGGCCTAAAACCCAGTGGGGGTTGGATAGTTAATAGAGGCCTGAACCCAGAGTGGGTTGGATAGTTAGTGGAGACTAGACCCATTGTGTGGGTGTATTGTGTGAGGTCCAGCTGTGGATAGGAGCTGGATTACCTGTCTTGTGAATTTGAGATTCAGTAGGCCGTGAGAAGACAGTGATGTGTGCTGGCTAAATTGTGAGGAGGATATTTATATTCTATGGATTATATTGTTTCTGGATATATAAGGATGTTCCGTTTGTCCGTGTTCTTTCTGTATTAAAGGATTATGTGCGCCAACTCAATCTTGTTTAATGACTGATGGATTTTATTACTTGGGTGAGTTGCATTGTGAGACAGTTAGAAAGCTCAATTGACACACCAGGAGCATCGTTACCTAGACAACGACCAATATCACGCACTTATCATTAAGAACTTCGTGATATAGTACAACCAGGAAACTGACCTTCTGTTGGAATTTAGGACTAGCTTATAATGGGACATTTTGTGATAATTTAGTATGTTCTCAAGTGTTCATTTGACCAATGTTTCCTATAATGTATATGGATTCTGTTGATGTAAATCTGTCTTCATTCAATCTATATGAAGCTGTATTTATTATATGCTTTGTTTGTATTTCTACCAAATGTATTTTGTATTTCTTTCAATACCTACTTGACAAGTTACTGCAATGTTACAATGTCTATTGGCATCCAGAGCAGGGAGAGTGATGTCCCCTTGTACTCCGTAGATAGTGAGGAGACCGGACACTGTTACTCATGATGGCTGCTTTCACTATATGAATGTGAACAACCCCTAGATCTGTGCTGACTTTTGAGCCCTCATTTCTTATTAACTCTCCACATATTTGAGACTGGAAAACTTTTTATTAACAAGATTAGAATAACAGATATTAATGTTGGGGGAAATAATAAGATTTGGGTGGATTTAGATATATCAATGTAGATAGATGGTGCCTTCTTCCCTAAACCTGCCGTCACATGAGCGACTGGTTGATGTGTGAGTTTTGGTTGACATATTGTTTTGCTTGTAGATATTATTTTATTAAGTTTCTTTTTAACGCTTTTTTAAAGTTCAGAAACATATATTGATGTTCATTGTGCCTTTATTCCGGATATTCAGGGAAAAAAAAAGTATGTTTAGAATTGTAATATTTCAGCTGTTTCCAAATTTGAATTTATAATATGAAAGTGACAAATAACCAGCCATGTTAAATATGGCAATTTATTCACTAATCTCCATTTTGCGTTATTGCTTAGCTTGGCAACAGATGTGGACAACCACGCGTCTCCATATCCCCCCCCTCCCCACTCGAAAAAAAAAAAACACAACAAAACAAACAAACTCTATTCCCCCCGGACTTTGGAGATAACTTGTTATAATATGTAAAGTCCACTCTGCTACGTATCCACCTTGTAGTGGCAGAGGGACTTGCATGTTTCAATGATGCCAAGAGCCATGCCGGTAGGGCAGCTACTGGTAGAGTCTCCCATGTCGGACGGGTTACGGGGTAAGGACCAGAAGAAGAGATACACACACCAGCTGTCTGGTAGGTAGACCGGGGACTGTCAAAATCTACGGACATTAAACCCAATACCACGCTAAGTTGTTGATTGACAGCACTGCTATGTCGGCGAAGACATAATTTAGATCTAAAACAATGTAATCCCTTAGCGAATGTAAACATAGACGCCACAGACAATATGTTGAACGATTTGTTATTGCTTGGCATATTTCGCTTCAACTCGTCGGGTGCATATTGCAGAGCTATATATCTTAGAAGCAAAAGAAATGTGGTTTTTGAGACGAATGTTGCGAATTCCTTGGACTGCCAGAGTAACTAACAACGATTGCATGAAAGAGGCTAATGAAACTAGAACAGTATATACAACAATAAGAAAGAGACAAACCGCATTCATTGGTCATGTGATGAGAAGAGAGGCATTGGAGAACATCGTCACAACTGGAACGATCACGGGGAAGAGAGGCAGAGGCAGACCCAGAGAAATGATGCTGGATGGATTGAGACGGTGGCATGGAGGAATATCATCAGCAGAGTTGATCCAGAACACCAAAGACCGAGATCTGTGGAGAGCCATGAACGCCTACGCCAGCTGGCAGGACACTTGATGATGATGATGATATATCTATCATATGAAGTGAATAACTGAATAATACTTAAGCTGAACCAATTAAAACACATAGTCTCTCTCTCTCTCTCTGTCTCTCTCTCTCTCTCTCACACACCCCACTCCCCCCCCCCCACCCCCACACACACACACAAAGCATGTCGTATATTGTATTTGACGAACGATAAACATTGCTCAAATATAGTTAGGCGCCAACAATTAGACGGTTCCAGCTGGTTTTGCGCAAACAGATAGAGTTCTTTGTAAATTTGAAATTACCGTGGGGATAACAGATGTTCCACCCCCTCTCTCTCTCTCTCTCTCTCTCTCTCTCTCTCTCTCTCTCTCTCTCTCTCTCTCTCTCTCTCTCTCTCTCTCTCTCTCATCATGTTCATCTTGTCCTCTTACGTGGTCGGCCTATTCCTCTTCCATTTGGGTAAATCTGTTTTTACTTCTTAGTTTTTCTAGGAGCAGTACGAAGAATTGGAAGCAGTTCTCGCCGCGTTGGTAACTTACGGGATAAGTGAGCCGGCCGCTCAGAAAGCAATGGCAAACTACTGAGCGTAATCTTGCCAAGAAATCAACGACAGCAGTAAAATACTGGTGCTGACAGTGATGTCCGGTAAAGGATATGAGAAAAAAAAGGTATGAAGATACCCTGCCGGCTTGCTAGGCCTGTCGCAGGTTTAGGACAAAAATCTGACTATAGAGAGACCATCCCCTATGGCGAGCCATAGCTCCGTTAGCGCATGACTTCGCGGTCATGGTTTCCCGGTCTACACCACGTGGAATTTGGGGTTGACTTGTGTTCCACATTCGAACAATCTCTGTGACTATGTGTTTTAGTTATTTCAGCCAATGTATAATGCATTTATTCACTTTATATGATATATAACTCTACAGTATATATTTGGCGAAATGCAGTGAAATATGCCAGGCAATAAATGGTGCAAAATATTGTTTGGGGCTTCTGTGTTTAAAATAATTTAGATCGTGGTCATCGTGTAACAGGTCATTTGTGGAACGTTATTCTCGTCACGGCCCGCCGAGAGTTCCTTGATCTTTGTGCCAAAGCTCCAGCCCCACACACCCTCATGGACAAACTGTCTGCTATGTTCTCTGTCTACGTGCTGGTCGACCCCCGTCTTTTCTTCCAGAAACTACTCCTTCTATCACTGTTCTCTCCAAGCCACTGCCTGTCTACGTGCTGGTCGACCTCCGTCTCTTCTTCCAGAAACTACTCCTTCTATCACTGTTCTCTCCAAGCCACTGCCTGTCGACGTGCTGGTCAACCCCCGTCTCTTCTTCCAGAAACTACTTCTATCACTGTTCTCTCCAAGCCACTGTTTATGAGCCAGTTTTCTTCGATGTTCATATCTTGTAATTATCTTCTTGCTGGATAAAGATGATCAAAGATGCATTATTTTAAGACATACATATATTCTTCCAGTAGAACAGGCAGCTCAGGGATGCATGCATTCAGTGAACCACAGCTTGGCTGCTGACCACAGGGTCAACGAACAGGACTTGATAAAGATCGCACTAACCTATGAGAAAAATTAAGGAACGACGGAAAATACAGCTGGAGGTAGGAGAGACAGACTGGAGGAGAGCGGACGGTGGAGTAGGAGGAAGATGGAGAGGATTGTGGGCCTAGAAACAGGCTGCATCACTGCAGTCTTCCCGAAAGAAAAGAGATTGAAAGGGGAATAAATGGTTATCGTGAAATATACCTTTCTGAAATCGGATGTGTCGACGGAAGTGCCCTGATATTACAACTACGTGGAAAGCATAAGCGTCAGCAATTAGGCGAATGCCCTTTACAGGACGTCGAAAATCAACCCTAAATGTATAGCGGTATGATTTTCAAGGCAATTTGACTTTCAGTAATTTGTCACTGCCGACGCTTATACCAATATGAACAGCAAGGCAAAGAGATCTGCTCTTAAATCACCCGCGACCGACTACGAAACTGGTATGTCATAATCTAGCTCTCAAACTTCCAGTGCGCTGATGGCAGGATAAACGGTTCATCTCATACACAGCTCACTTGCACTTAAACGTTGTCTTCTCGTTCAGAAAGCAATCTTAAACTTTTGAACGTAAAATTGCCAAGAAAATCAACATGGGGTTGATTGTAAAGTCATGCAAAGGACATGCAATTAAAAGAACAAGTGAATGCAGGCAACGACTAACTGGATGCTTACCGATCGGGTACTTGACGGAGGCGTCGCACACGACCACGATCTCCTCCACGTACTGTGACTCTCCGGACTCCTGGCGATACTTGAGCACATACTGACCATCCTCAGTCTCTTCCAGATAGACCAGGTACTTGGGACCCACAGTCAGGTTAGTGGTCAGACAGGTATCCGGATTGTAACCTGGGGACATACGGAGCATTCAGAAATCAGTTTAAGTCATGCCACCACGAAATGTTATGCGTAAAGCTTAAAGCCCAAACAGCAATGTCTGGGGTAGAACTACTTTTACCATGAATTCAGCTTTACCAATGATATCCAAAATGTTGCAGTCTTCAGCAGGACGCTGCGAACAACCCCAACAGCAGGCTTATTTAGCGAGCTAATGTTTAATGCTAACCGCTGTAATTAACTCTCCTTTATAACCTTGTCTGTAGAATAGTTTGAAAACTACAAACCCCTACTATTAAAACTGCCGTCTAAATATATGTGATTCTGTGAATGCTTGCAATTTGTCCATCCGACGTTTTAACTGAATCACGACATTTGATGTACTGTCAGCCAGTGGCGTGCAAAGGGGGGGGGGGGGGGGTGTAGGGGATGCGACGGCCCCGGGCATCCAGCCGGAGGGGGGGGGGCATCCAATTAGGGAGAGGGGGCAGCAAAGTGCAGTGGGAGGGGATGGGGAATGAATTAGGGAAAGAACAATTTAGGGGCATCCAATCAAGGGGTTGGCCCCGGGCATCAAAGAACCTCTGCACGCCACTGATGTCAGCAGTAGATGTTGCAAAGATCGATGATAGATCAAATCCTTATCTAATTCCTCCTGAAACTTAGCTGAAATCTAGATGATCTCGTTCAAATTCCATGACAATTTCTGGCTAAAAATACACACTCTTGAGATTGTTGTATCTATGTGAAGTTCATGCAAAATAATCGACTAACTGGTAATACAACTTGTCCTGCTCCACACATTTATAGTATTAACCCACTCACTGCTGGTTAAAGTAGCGGTTTGTAATGACAGGTACGTTCTGCAAGGGACGTAGTACCAGATGATGATTTACTCGTGACAGATGGTACTTCAACCCTTAACGTAAAAGGTAATTGAGATGCCTACTGTTCAACTAATCTATTAGGTCGGAGGGAATGCGACCGTGATTTGTCCCGAGATGCACTGTCATTGAAGTATTCTGTACCAAGCAATGTATCATGCTATTATTGGTTATTCCAAACAAGATATACTTTCCTAACTCCTCTTTCGAATAATTTTATATTAACCCGATCTATGTCAACCAGAGAGACGAATGGAGACGGATTGTATCTGCAGCAAAAAACCTCAATGGCTCGGAACGTTGAAGAAGAAGAAGAACCCGATCTATCCTCATTGTTAGTTAAATAACTCCTATTTTTCAATATGGAGGTCTGGGTGGCGAAGTGGTCAGGCGGCTTCCCTGGAGCTTCGAAGGTCGTGGGTTCGTTCTTAGGTCTCCGCCATTCTGTTCACTGGTGCAGTTTTTCGGATACCCCTGCGGGTCATCACTGGAGCTACAAAGTTCGTCGTGCTCTGGGCGACGCTTTCAGCAGGCCGCTGTGTGGATGGAGACCGAGCCATTTTGCTTAATTGGCTATTAAACAGCCCCATGCCATATACTTCTGGCCAGCTGTCCGTTTGATAAATAACGTTCGGTAGGTTTTATGTTAGCAGCTGTTGCCGCTGTTTGTGCAACAGTGACCTTGTGTGTGTAGGCAAACTGAGGGTGACGAGAGCGGGAAACAAAACCGGTATACGGGCAGAACACTGCGAAATCCATACAGTAACACAATAACTACATGTAAGACGGGTCTGCGTGCCCAATTTGTGACCCTTTGAAAATAAAGTTCGTTCGTTCGTTCTCTCTCTCTCTCTCTCTCGCTCTCTCTCTCTCTCTCTCTCTCTCTCTCTCTCTCTCTCTCTCTCTCTCTCTCTCTCTCTCTCTCTCTCTCTCTCTCTCTCTCTCTCTCCTACCTACATCTACGTATTTCTGCTTTCCTTTGTTTTTCTCACCTATTATTTTCTCGCATAAGGCTAGTATCTCTTTTCACATCTTCTCTTGATATGTTGCATACATTTCATCTGTCTTTCTTTTATGATTTGCACTGCGGTCTAGTAACATCTGCTGTTGTCTATACCTGGGCGTTTTGTTTGTTTGTATTTCTCTATCCACGATATTCTATGCATCTTTTTTACAAAACCGCATCCCGAACGTCTTAAATTTCTTGACCTTATGCGGTAGAACATTAAAAAAAAACAGCAGCAAAGAAGTCAGGTGTTTGTAGATAAGAGATGGACGTTCTCTTTCTGACCGAGGATTTCTCCTCATTGGGAAATGACAGCTGGCAGTTGGATGCGGAATAGGCAGGTTAATTTACACATGTCTGCGTAAACATCACAGTGCACCAGCAAGTGTCGTGCCGGTAAGCTTGGATAATCATGGATTGTCAGCTCGCGTGATCAGTAGAAGTCTTAGATAAGGTCTGTTCGGCATGAATTTCAGGACATAAATTACAAGTATCTCAGAAGTCGGAGTGAGTTGCCTGATGGCGAGGAAAGCTTGTGATAGGAAAAGCTAATCCATAAAAATCAGTCCAGTGCACTAGAAGAAGTAGCACGTGTATGGACTACGCTTGAGTTAAAAAACACGAGCAACCCCCCCCCCCCTCCTCCCCTCCCGTCGCATCCCTCTACCCCCCTCAAAACAAAACAAAAAATAAAAAGAATAATAAGGTCTGTTTGTCCCCGTTTATGCCAGTTTGAGAAGTGTTAGCTTTGTACAATACAGGATGAATTCTACTAAAACCTAACGGCGACGCCTAGTCATTAATATACAGTAGTTCTCATTTTTGTTGTTGTTGCATATCCCTTACAGGACGTTGCAGTCAACATCAGCATTTTTCAGCTGCTGTTGATGTACTAGGCCAGATTACGCTCAGTAGTTTGCTATTGCTTTCTGAGCGCTCATTGCATGGCCAATATACATCAATTAACCTATAAATAAATAAATCAAATCAATACACATAACACGCACATATATACATGTGTGTATACGTTTGTGTGTGTATGCATGTGCGTGCGTGCGTGCGTGTGTGCGCGTGCGTGCATGCGTGCGTGTGTGTACGTGCGCGCGCGCAGGTAATGATCCTCTCAAGTTTCCCCTTCCGCTTTAGTTGAATTAAACGCTTGTTTAGGGAGCACAATTCCAGACATGTAATGTAAGATGAAGACAACACCGCATACAGACTTAGGGACACTGATAGATGACGAAGACAACACCGCATACAGACTTTAGGGACACTGATAGATGACCAGTAAAAATGTAGTCTGAATGAAACAAGACGATGTCGGATATAACGTGTTGTAGATGTCACAAACGCTCGTCAATGTCTATATAATGGACGGTGAATGCGGTAGACTTTCCAACTGATCATAAACGTGACGATGCTGGGTAGTGAGTGTTGGACCTTGCAATCAAAGCTCAAAGCGATGATGGCACTCGGTGGTGGCCTGGACATGTCCGGAGCATACTGTGAATGTCTGAGGCAGACTTTTGGTAATTCATTACGAATGCCCGGAGTGTACTGTGAAGACTCGGGACAGAGAGACGAGGACACATTAGAAGTATCCGGAGTGTACTGTCAAGGTCTGAGATAGAGTGTTCTTCTTTTTCTTCTTTGCGTTCATCCGGAGTGTTTTTTCAGATGTGATTGCGGTGTGTCTGTTATGCGCCCTTGGGCCGAAACCCGTAGGCCAACACAACCGGCTTTAGCGTGCTTTTTTTGACCAGATAGCACTCCTGGGAGACTCTCACTGTTTGCGGTACCGTCAACAACCCAGCTGGCCAAATTGGAACGGTCGAAGACAACGGTCATCCCTCAAAGGAAGGCAGGGACAGTCCATGGCATTTTCCGCCATCCAGGGTGGCTTCCATAATTGCAGGGCCGGCACATATCGCCCTGGTACCGGGCTCACTGAAGGAATCGTCACGTCCTGCTCGTGGCTGCTTTAATTCCTCACTTCAATATATTGGGCATTTCGTTCGCCTCGGGCCGTTCCCGCACAGACCAGACTGGTCTGCAGTCAATATCCACTCAGCGAGTTTTTCGGACATGTGCTTGTCGTTGTGTCCGTCAGAGCTGTTCCAGACACGTCGGACATTCGGAAAACTACCTAGTCAGAGCTGTTCCGTACAAGAGCGGCATTCGGAAACTAGGTAGTCAGAGCTGTTCCTAGCATGAGAGACATTCGGACGAGACATTTCACTCGGACGTAAATGCGTAGTGCCAATTTTTAGTTTGCCACCCGTAGGCTGGCACTTCCGGCTTCAGCGGGCATTTTGATGAGGTTAGCCTTCCTCTGGTTTCGAGGCACGTTAGACTTATTGTTGTGATGTCGCCCACATCTCAGCTGGTCAAGATAGAGCGATCATCGACATCAGGGTTAACCCTCAAGGGAAGGCAGGGGCAGACCATGGGCCTTCCAAGGCTATCCAAGGAGGCTTCCATAATTGCAGAGCCCGGGCCCTATTGCTCTGAGACTGGGTGACCCCAAAGGGGTTGCGACGTCTGCTATGGGGCTTTAGTCCCCAATTCCCTGTGTTGGCATCTCGATTGCCACAGGTCGCTCAACACACCCAGGAACGGTCAGACTGCGGGCGACATCCCCTCGGTAAGCCTTTGCTTTTGACTTCGGACCACGCAAAATGGATTTCGGGGGGTTTTTTTTTGCCCCGGGGGCGTTTTTCCCATTCGTGGGGTTTTATTTTTTTAGACGGGGTTTTTTTCACCTTTTTTTGGGGGGTTTCT
>JACEFZ010021527.1:0-45632 GCA_014155875.1 Cepaea nemoralis
TACTACTACTACTACTACTATTCTACTACTACTACTACTACTACTACTACTACTACTACTACTACTACTACTACTACTACTACTTCTACTACTACTACTACTACTACTACTACTACTACTACCACTACTATAACTGCTACTACTACTACTACTACTGCTGCTCATGCTGCTACTGCTTCTACTTCTGCCGCAGCTACCACAATCAACTACTACTAGTACTACTACTACTACAATTACTACTACTACTACTACAATTACTACTACTACTACTACTACTACTACTACCAGAAGTGTCACTAATAGTACTACTACTACTTCTATTACTACTACTACTACTACTACTACTACTTCTACTACTACTACTACTACTACTACTACTACTATTACTACTACTACTACTACTACTACTATGACTACTACTATTACTACTACTACTACTACTACTACTACTACTACTACTACTACTACTACCACCAATAACAACTACTACTACTATTACTACCGCTGGTGCTCACACCACCACGATCACATCATAACCTCAGCTCGTTTTATCGAAGAAATCACGCAACTATTTTATATAACCAACTGAAGATCTATCATGGGATTTCCATTGAAATCACCAATCTTACAACTTCCTTTCTCGCAACAAGACGCATTTGAAATGCGACCCACCCGATCAACTAAAATATCCCAAATGTCTGTCAGAATTTTAGACATGCGTGGAATTTTATGGTTGTTAATTATTATGCCTGATTTCTAGAATTTAGAATTCTATTCACCGAGTTTTCCCTGTGACGGATAATTTGAAGACTTACTAAATGGAGTATAATTTAATCGTGAGCGAGAAACGGGAGCCATTTTTGTGGGTGAGTGACGTGTGTTGTGGTGGGTATCAAGTTTGGGAGTTTTTTCGGTAGACGAGTAGTAAGACTGTCAATTAGATTGGCTAAAATGTGAGGGGGAGATAAATTAAGCTGCAGCAGAAGACTCTGCTAAGACTTATAATGTTATATTCTGGCAGGTCTGGGTAGAAGAAACTTCGACAATATCAACAGCCAACAGCTACAACCAACAGCCGTCTACATATTTAGAATGAAAATTAATAGATAAAAGATATTAGTGGGCACTTGTAGACTACGTGGACAAAGAAGGGATGATACAAGACACGGTAGACCACACACAAGTGTCAAGTTATAAGCACGAGGGGGAGCAATGGTAGCGTACAAGCTAGACCTTCCCCTGCCATACCTGTGGTCTTGGGTTCGAAATGCATCCAAGCCGGTTTGACTTTTTATTTTTTAAAATTGAACTGGGTTCCTAGGTCGACCCAGTCTAAAATGGGTGGCAGGAAATGGGTGCCAGCGATACCGACCATATCACCCAGTGAGTGTCATTTTGTCTATAAAAATTTGTGTCTAGCACCATATACCCAAGTGGGTCAATCTGTTAGCTCAGATCAGTTTTCAAAATCGGATTCCTTCCTGACGGGGATGGAACCCCTGACTGCTGGACTTCCAGGCAAGCGTGCTTCTTAAAATAAGTCTCCAGCGGGATCCAGCTAGCTCTGTGATGTGATAGAGCCATCACATTTGGTAGGCCTGAATGCACTGAGAAATAATTGTCCAGTCTTGTCTTCTGTTGGCGGACTCTCGTTTAACCACTCTCGTGACATATTCAGCGTAATTCTTATCAACTACACTAATCCAACCAATGAAATACAAAGAGTTTGTGCATCTTCTCCAGTCACATACGGGCCTAACATTTGGACATATAACAAACTAGCTGAAAACACATATGCGTCTTAAAATTAAAAGTGTTACAAATTCATTATATTGTAACCTGCACATTCAGAAAAATGGCGGACGGCAGGTGGCTGAAGTAGATGGTTTTTGCTTAAGCAGTAATGTGTGTGCAGCTGCTGGTTTTCTAGTAACTGCCACTTCCATTGACATTGAACTTTAATTGTAGTGACGTACTGTTTTGTTGGCATTCTGGCAGCAGCCGTATGCATGTATGCTTGTACATGCTGTTGGTTTGTCGAGACTGCTGTCTGTTCCACTTTTAACTTGGGACAGTGAGGACCATTTTGTTTGATATTCACTTGCACAGGAACGGGCCATCGTGGGCTGACCTTTTTCCGTGAGGTAATTGCTTCAGCTAATGTATTATCCATTTATTCACTTTATATGATATATCACTATGCGGTATATACCTGACGAGATGCAGCGAAATATGCCACTCAATAAATCGTACAACATAATGGAGTGTTTTTTTTTTTATTATTTTTTGTGGATTTAGTGTTTAAATAGAAAGAAATTTCGAAAGACGCATGAGGTAAAAGTTCTCCACAGAACAAGATAATGGAAGATAGATGATGAAAGATTAATATTACAGGTATAAAATTTGTTGTTTGTCAAGCAATATATTTTCAACAATTATGATATTCATAACGTTTTCCCTAAAGTCGTCGTATGGGCAAGAGCTTTTAAACTGGTGTTTTTCACATTATGTAGGCTATTTGCTATTTCTGCTTCTGTATGTACATTATTTCACTAAGTGATTTTAAATAGCCTGGATTTTTCCTTACGTTTATGATCATATTCATGGTGATTTTTGTTCTTGTGGTGAATTGCTTTACTTTGAAATTCTTTAAGGCTATTTGTGATATTTTCTACTGTTTTCAATCAATCAATCAGGTGCCATCTCCACAATGAAGGTTGGCTGCAATGGATCTCCAACACTGTCTGTCTCTCGCCCTGACTGTACATTCTGTCAGACTGATGGTCATCCATCTCTTGATGTTATCTTCCCACTTGTATAGTTGTCTACCTCTTGCTAGCTTGCCTTCCGCCTTACACTCCAGTATGGTTTTTATAAGAGTGTTATGTATGTTAATGTGGTCGAAAGATTTCACATGCCCTTTTTTTTGTGCCACCATCAACTCTCTTTTTATTCCCAGTTTTTATATAACGTCAATGTTTGATTTTTATTGTTTCCCCAGAAATACGACATATCCTTCTGTGTATCCACATCAGTGTTATACCTTCACTTGAGCTGGTTAATATATGTTTTGTTGGGCATATACGTGTAGAAAATATTCTGTTGGTGTACATGTCTTCTGTTTTCTTTGTTACTCCTCTTTTTTCTGTTTTGGTGGCTTTATTTTATTATTTATCTCCCTTGTTTGTGTATTTTATTTATAGTGTCTCTTGTTGTTTATGTATTGTGCTACTGGTGTCCCTTGTTGGTGTATTTTAAAATGTTTCCCTTGTAGATTATTTATTTAGAAGTTGTGTCCCTTTTGTGTTCGTGTTTTTGTTTTATTTGTGGTGTCCCTTGTTGTCTTTTTATTGTTGTGCCTGTGTACCTTCTTCATGTTATTTAAGTTTTTCCCATGTAATTATTTATTTGCCGGTCTCCCTGGCCCGGAGGTTAAACGACTTTCTCCGTAATCCCGTTTATCCACGTAGGGTAATGCAGCGCGAGAGAATTGGAAGCAGTTCTCCCCACGTCGGTAACTTACGAGATAAGTGAGCCAGTCGCTCAGAAAGCAATGGCAAACTACTAAGCGTAATTATGCCAAGAAATCAACCACAGCGGTAAAATGCTGGTGTTGACAGCGATGTCCTGTAAAGGATATGCGAAAAAAAAGAAGTTATTTATTTAGGAGTTGTGTCCCTTTGTGTTCGTGTATTTTATTAGTCTTGTCTCTTGTGTTTTGTGCAATTTATTATATTAGTTGTGTACCCTGTTTATGTGTATTAATAATGGTGTCCTTCTCATCTCGGCAGTCTGTTATTTCAGTATTTTTGGAGTTGTGTCCCATGTCGAGAATGTATTTTATTAGTGATGCCCCTTGATGTCCATGTCTCTCAGATATTACTTACTTTCTTTCTCTTTAATGGCACCAATCCTGTATGGAGCATCTGTGAATTGACCCGGGGTGGTAGATCCTTCAGTTGTTGCGCTGACTGTATGGAAACAAACATAACATACATTTTAATCAGTGGTTTAAATTAAATAATATTATCCACAATAGGAAACTATTTATGTCACACTTCATCTAGAAAAGAAAAACAATGGTTACATATTACATGATAATACAGTGTAGAGTGATAAATATGTAAGAATTTATTGACAGTGAAGAGTTAACTCGTTTTCATGATAAAGGGTTAAATGTATCATAGCATATAAACGGTCGAAGGTTAAATATATTGATCCACCTCATGATAAGGGTGTAAAAGTTATTATAATGCATTTACAATAAATAGTTAAATATGTTATAATCATCGGAAGTGGTTAATATTTAATAATCTATTCAAGATAACCGATTCCATATAGCATAATGAGGTTCGTAGTAAACTGGTGAATTATATTATGATCTACAGACAGGCTGGTTGTATGACCATCCAACATTTTGATAGACCGACAGAACGAACGAACTAGCGTCGGAACAAACTTTATTTTCAAAGGATTAAGAGGTAGATACGCAGACCCATCTAAAATTCTGCCCTACTTATCTATCTCTCTGTTATTTATTATTTTGTCCATACATTACCTATGACGCTAACCGGGAACAACAACATTAATAACAATATATGCATTATAAAGGCATGGGAAACGTGCAAAAATCAATACTACATGATTCAATAATAGTAATTATTGATGTGGCAATTGTTATTAGCTAAAACAAAGAGGCGGGCCGACAGGAAGGTTGGAAGATTGCTGGGCAGACAGACGAACAAACCAACGGATTGACCAAATGAGCAACGGACCGTCGACTGACCGATGGATGGACAGGGGGAAGGGCGGAAGGTGGGGAAGAGAGGACGGACAAACAGGCAGATCGACAGGCGGACTAACAGACATTCAAACAGGCACACAGACAGCGACCGAGAGTCTCACCTATCATCCGACCGAGAGACAGTCAGAGGGACACAGATGGAGAGACAGACAGTCAATGAGATACACCGACAGAGAGACAGACAGTCGGCGAGACACACCGACAGAGGGACAGACAGTCAGAGAGACACACAGACAGAGAGACAGTCAGCGAGACACACCGAAAGAGAGCCACACAGGCAGTGAGACACACTGACAGAGAGACAGTCAGAAGCGAGCGAGCGATTGTTGAGAAACACAGACATACAGTCAGTGAGATACACAGACAGAGAGATAGATCGAACAGTCAGAGAGACACACAGACAGAGCGACAGACAGTTAGTGAGACACACCGACAGTGAAACAGACAGAAGTGAGACACACCGACAGAAAGAAAGACAGTCAGAAAAGCACACAGAGAGACACAGACAAAACACAGAAATCACTCACAGATAACAGACCAATAACAATCAAGTGTGAAAGCTACACAGAAAACTGATCACGAGCACGCGCAGAACAACATTCCTGACAGTTGCACAAAAACAGACAAATCACACCGCAGAATTCTAACTGGCACTTTCTTTAAACTGACACACGGTGATTGATGGAATCACTTAAGATAATCTATTTTTTTATTGTTTTCCCGGCTCAGTTAGTACTGTGCTACGGTCCTGTCAGAAAAATGTTCGAGTATTTTTTGCATCATGCAACCTGCTTTTTCGTATAGCAGCACAGCAGTTCCACTACACAGTTGTTGTTTTCATCGTCCGCTCGCTTTGAACCCTAAGCGTAGTCTACGCTGGGCTGATGTTTGCGTGTGGCCTAGCTTTCCCTACTACCAGGTGAACCCACTATCACTTCAGAGCTACTTGTAATTTATGTCCGCAAGTCAAGGACGAGAAGTCAACATTTCAGTAAAACTGACTGGTGTAGGGATAACTACAGAGTTAAGTCGAGTTCAGAACCGACATTTCTGCACTCGGGACATTACCAAACATGTTCCGCCCTCATCTTCAACAGCCAGGAAAGAGTCCCAATGAATTGCATGATTGTAGTCTCATTGTATATCCGTCTTGTCTGTCCTGGGAGGACTGAGTGTCGGTTAGGTCTCCTGGTCACTCCCTGCAGCACCATTCTCTCCAGGCCGTGACGATCTATCTGCATGCTTGAGCAAATATGAAACAACATATATTGTCCACCTCCTTCTCTCCTCCTCCCCCCCCCCCCCGATACACTCCCCAATGCTCCCCCCTCTAACCCGTCTCTGTCCCTCTGTCTCTCATACATATACTCTGATTTTGCCTTATTCTTGCGTTAGCGAAGTTGATAAGGAAATATCATGAACATGGTTGGACGGGGTTCTACACCTGCGCTCATCCCCTGCTAAGTGCGGGAATGACTGGCCAACACAATGTGATGGCTCTGTCACACCACAATCCCGCAGCAGGAAACTGCTTGGGGGGAGTGCATGGTAGTGGTTCAGTTGGTGGGTGTCAAAAGTGCTGGTGTCTACTGCTGAAAGTTGAGCCGGGTTGTGGTAGGCTGTGGATATCATGAGAATATTGATATTTCCCAACTACCGTGTTTCCCCGAAAATAAGACCGGGTCTTATCTTAATGTTAGCCTTGGGAAAAAAAAAAACAATAGTTTTTATTTTCGGAAAATATCTTAATTTAATTTTTTTTAAATTTTTTATTATTTTAGATACAGAAATCTACATTTATTCATGTACAAAATTCTACATTTATTCACACACACAAAAAGTATGTCGCTTAAAAGTCGACTGGGTCGACTTCATTGCACCGGGATTTTTATCCCATATGACTCGGTCTCTTTCCGCAGCACGGAAAGCGTCGCATAAAGCATGAACTCTGTAGCTCCAGCGACGACCCTCAGCCGAAAGGATGCACACGTGAACCGGGGGATGCGGCCCGGAATCGAACCCACAACCTTGGGAGCCCGAGTCAGACGGCTTGACTACTTTGCCACGGAGACTCCCTCTATATTTATACAAATACAGTTGTGTCATCTTCTTCTGGAACATCGTCATAACTCTCCAAATCCCGAATTCTGTTTGATCAATTGTCGATTGAGATCCTAGGCCCATACACACTATCAGTTTCATTCATGGCAATCATGATGGAGAGTTAGTATTTAGAAAAGTCCATACCTTCAACAAAGTACTTGAATGTAAGTGTACGTTTAATAACTTAATTCTAGCTGACGATTTTAACTAGGGCTTATTTTAGGGGTAGCTCTGATATTAAAAACATCTTGAAAAATCGTGCTAGAGCTTATTTTATTGACAGGCCTTAATTTCGGGGAAACAGTAACAGAGTTGGTGACATCTGCCACCATGTTTATGTGATAGCGCCAAACCAACGATTTATTTTGGTTTGGTCTGTCTCAAGAAAATATCTGGCAACACCGGAAACGCCACTCTGAAACAAAGGGACCAGAGTCCATTTTTCCTTGTAGCAGTCAGCGGTGTGGGAAGGCAGGCGCTGGGGCCCCGTGTAGTTTTGTGGCCAGCCCGCTTTGAGACAAGATATGTGGGGTTTCCCATCTGTTCATCAGTGAACAACATATGTCAGAAGAAAAAGCCGTAAGTGTAAAATGTTTAATTTAATAAATATTTGTTACATCGCAGCACACGCCAGTTTACCAATTTGAAAGTGTTTGCATGGGTGAACAAAATAGTTAGGTGAGCTTGTAAGAACAAAGAAATACAAACAGATAATGTAGATGAGTATTACTAAAGTGAGCTGTTCTACAGATCAATGTAACGTCCCTGAGGTTTTAGGAATATAACATTTAATTCATAGAGATGTCAGCAATCAGACAATGGTGATGTGAAATATGTAGAATAGGTCATTGATGGTGGTTAAGTAAAATAGAGACTGTCATGTCATGCCAGCCATGCTGGCACAAGATTATTTTGTTGGGAATTATTTTACATGGTTATCCTAGGACATTGTGTTACTGGCCAAATAGGTAGTGATTGATTTTGTGCTGTCCCTCTGTAAATGTCCCAAGCTAGCAAAAAAGTGGGAGATTCACCAAGATATATGTATGAGGTGTAAATTAAGATGTATGAGGTCATAAAGTATAGTTGATGAAGAGACTGGAGCCATGCATAAAATTGAATGCTTATGAGTAGGGGAAAATAACCATAATATAGGTGTAATATTTATAACATGTGTAAAGCAGGGAAGGGTACTTACATGTTATATGTGGCAATGATGGGTTAATGGTTAATATATGTAGTTAGGCCACATAAATAGTAATTGGGGAGAAATGCATACATTGATGCTATGTACTTTTTGTAGGTACACAGTTAACTAGAATAGCCTGAATGAATCACTTCAGGGCCCTTTAATGTTAGAATTATACACAATTTGACAGTTCAACAATATTCAACATAGTACAGGAATTGGGTGTTCAGCAGTAAGTGAAGTCTGGCATCACATCTGTTAACAGAATGCAGTGTTTGTGTAGGTGGATCAAGTTGTTGATGTAATCAGTGATGGAGATTCTGTCCTAAGTTAAGCATGGCGGTTGTCGCACGGTGGAGAGGATGTGATTTAGTACTGCGTACCACCCTTCACAGAGATATTAATATGTATTTGTCGTGTGACATGAAGCGTAAGATGGCAAAATTTATAACCGGTGTATCATAGGAAGAATGGTGGGGAACAGAGCGCACAACTGTACATTTGCTGTCCACTCACAAATAATATTATACTGATTGTGTTGGGCCTTGAATAACACTTATTGGTCATTAGTGGGTAATGATGACATAATATATATAGTACACTGTTTATTATATTAGTACTAATGTTCTGTATCCTGCCATGGACATTGTTGTGCTTGGATCCTGTCTCATATGAATGAGGCACTCTGGCCACTATTTGGTGTACTTTCACTTAGTAATATTGTGTGTTTATTTTATGAGCTATCTTAGGGGCCTCAGAGGGTGCCTCAATTGAGTTCCTGTGTAATACATGTTTATCTTTATCTTTACCTTCCTGTGAATGTTGTGATTCTTCTATGTGTAAGGCTACATTGTCACATTGTACAAATACGGTGTTTCCACACTGTATATGTGTCTGTTGCTTTTCATAGTTAGACATGTTTTGCTTGTTGGTTGTTAGTTTGTGATGCTAATCAAATGCTGTAACTTGCATGATATCATATGAGTGCTGGTATTCTTCATGCAAACTTAGGCATTGTTGGGGTAGTTGTCCAGTGAAGCTCCTATGTTGAGGCAACACAAGAATGATCATGCCAGTCACCAAGGGTTACCTCAGAATAGCAGTAGTACAACTAGAGAGGCAAGGTGGATAATTTGATGGAAGACATTTATGACCTATGGGTTAATTCATGTGTTATATTGTATGTGCTCATTGCTTCATGTGTTTAATATGTCTTCTTTATAATGATAATCATAGATTGTGTTTTCCATTGTTACAGGAGCGGCTGACTAGTTAGTGTCAGCAGGCCTGGGTTCTTGGTGGGATAGTAAATTGTGTCACAACTCTTTGTTTATGTCATGTCTTGGGGTTTATGTTGTGTAACCTATGTTTTTGTAGTGCCTTATTGTCTGTGCAGTGTTGCTTGTGTCAAGGTTCTTTATTGTGTCAGTCTAACCAGTTATTGTTTGGAGCACCTGTGTTGTGGTACTTGGTGTACCCTGTTGTCTTAAGTGCTGTTTATTGGTTGGGGGTTACCCACTGTGGTGATTTGATATATACAGTTGTCTATTGTATCTGTTATTGACATGCAATGTGCTGTTAGAAGAAATAAATAAAGAGCTTGTTTATTTTCCTTGATTTGTTTGTTTAGTCTCTTTTAGTTTTTACTTTTTACAGTCACTATTTCTACCACAATCTAACACCTTAATCCAATGTCTGGGTCTCAAATATGACAGTCAGTTTAGAGTTGAGGCCCCTGCCTGAGATCTCGTATATCTTCTTATCTAATTACTATCATCTTTTTTTGTTGGTTGAGGCGGTGTGAGGTTCTCTCTCTTTTCACTATTTTTCTTCTTTGGCCGTAACGAAGTCAGAACTACTCTTTACCTCTTAGCACCGTAGTGAAGGAAGCATCAGTCTTTATGATTGTCTCCCTTTCTCTTTTACCATCGACTACATTTAAACCACGTGATACACAAACAACGTGATGAATAAACCGCGTGATGTATAAACCATGTGATGTATAAACCACGTGATGTATAAACCATGTGATGCCGCCAACCAGGGAGAGTAGAGTTGCGGACTAAGATATAAGTTTTATAACTCTCCTTCTGTGAGTTGCAACAAAAGACAAGACCGCTTTTTGTTGTGGCTGACAGTCTGCTGCGCACGTGCAAGGCGGCATTGTTAACGCCATGTAACAGGTGACAGGCAGCCTCAAAGGTTACAGCAAAACCGTGGGAATCTGACCCCCAGAAGCTGGATGTCCGACAGACAAAAGGACATGTTGGTTCAGGTTGTTTTCTGTTCTGTGTCCGCGCTGTTTCTGTTGTTGTGTGTGTTGTGTCGAGATGACGGAAGTTTGGGTGGAAATGTCAATATATGTGTTCGTGCCGACATGGGGGTGCGGGGGGGGGGGGGGTGTGGAAAGAGGGGAGGGGGCGGAGGTTGGCTACAATGTGTCTGTATGAGAGAGGTAAGGGAGAGAGAATATGTGTATGAGATAGATAAGGACCGGGAAAGACGAAATGTGTGTGAAATAGAGAGAGACAGACAGAGAGGGAAGGAGGGAGAGGGACAGAGAGGGGTGAAGAGAGATACAGAGGGAAAGAAAAAGGAAGACAACAAATATGTGTGTGAAATAGAGGGGGAGAAATGGAGAGACAGAGGGAGCGAGGAATACAGACACAGAGAGAGGAGACAGAGAGAGAGAGAGAGTGGGAGGAGAGAGAGAGAGAGAGAGAGAGAGAGAGAGAGACAGAGAGAGAGAGAGAGACTAATATAAAAGCCAAAACCTTCCTTTGATATTCGGCCCGGGTTTTGCATCAAAGTATTGAAGGACGAAATAAACAGCAGCGAAAGTGACAGGGATCGAGATTTGAAAGTGACAGGGATCGAGATTTGAAAGTGACAGGGACGTGATTAGAAAGTGATAGGGAACGAGAATTGAAAGTGACAGGGAAGGAGAATTTAAAGTGGCAGCGAGAATTGAAAGTGATAGGGAACGAGAATGTAAAGTGACCCGGGGGGAGGGGAGGGGCGATAGTTGAAAGTGGTAGGGGGAGAGAACTACATGCTCGTGGTATTAGAAAGACTTGAACAAGTACATGTGAGCTATATGAAACTGTGGTCAACCTGCTCGAACTAGGTGGACACACTGAATGTTGGTGCTGGGGTCATCTACCAGAAACTAAACTTAATTGAATATACTTGCATGCCCTCTGCGGGACGCTGCTATCATCCTCAGCGTTCTTTGACCTTTTATCAATTACTTGTAAATTTTTCGTTCGGTAGTTTGCCATAGTCGGTCTCCCTGGTGAAAGCGGTTTAACGACTTTCTCCGTAATCCCGTTTATCCACGTGAGGACCACAGCTGCACGAGATTCGGCAGCGGATCGCGTTGCGTTGGTTACTTATGTGACTCATTCGCTAAGAAACAATGGCAAACTACTGAGCGTAATCTTGCAAAGAACATCAACAACAGCTGAAAAATTCTGATGTTGACTGCAACATCCTGTAAGGGATACACAACTTTAAAAAAAAAAAATTCCATAGCTTTCTGAGCGACCGACGGCCACATTATGAAAATCAATGCAACGCGGTCTGCTGTTAAATCGTCCACAGCTGATTTCCAACCCTCGTCCCGGGGAGTCGGGGAATTGTGAAACGCGTTTACTTCTTCTAAACCACAGAACCGGGAATACATTGCGGAAAATACACCCAGGTACCAGGACAGAATAGACACATTAAAGAAAAACACCGCATGAAAATTACGACAACAAATTACCCGGAAGTAGGGAAAAATAACCGCATCCAAACAGCGGAGAAAGGGAAAACCTAAAGAAGAGATGTGTTGTCAACACGCAATATTTTGCCCAAGAATGGACCCTGGCGATTTTTGCGCGGTTCTTGATTAACGAGGTAAAAACCTGGCCTGTGTCGATGGAAATCCTGGTCTTTGTGTTGTGAAAGTGAGACAGGGAATAAACCTGGGATATGGGATTTTAAAATTTGTTGAGACATGGAATAAACCTGGGACATGGGATTTGACTATTAAAAAGACATAAAAGCGGGATACGGGATTTGAATATTTTTTGTGACAGAATTACCGCGGGAATGGAGATTTTAATAAGTTCCTGAGTATAGTGGCATTATAGAAAATATATCTTGTCCAAAGTTTCACATCTTTCTGTGGAATACACAGGAGGGCAAGCGAATAGGGAATACATAGGAGAGAAAGCAAATAGGGAATACACAGGGGTGCAAACGAGTAGGGAATACACCGGAGAACAAGCGAATAGGGAATACACAGGAGGGTAAGCGAATAGTGAATACACGGGAGGGCACGCAAATAGGGGATACACGGGAGGGGAAGCAATTAGGGAATACACGGGAGGGGAAGCGAGCGACACACAGTAGACGTTGCATTGTTGGAGAGATGTGCGATGACGTGCTGCCGTAGAGCAATGGATTCCTCGTGGGAAGATGTCAGGATAGAATTGAGTCGAGGATATATATTTAGGAGAATATCACCAGAGAAATTTGATGCTGTCATACATCCGACAGATCAGTGGGTAGTATATAACACGTCTATTCGTTTCACACAAGGTCGGTTTTTTGTGTATGTTGGACAAGCTACAGATACCACGGCAGTTGAAAATCGTAAATGTAGGTCCTACGGCATCGGCACTGGCAAGAAGTCAACACAGACAGCGTAAGTAGACCCCACTGTCGTCCCACATATCACCACAGACGTGTGTTGCTTGCTAGAATTTATACAGTTGACCCTAAAGTCCATCATTTGATGACCTCTTTCTGTCTGTTTCCCGCTGTCGTTTGAATTAGCACTGAGCTCAAGAATGAGCAGTCTATATATCGGTGTAGCATACGCTCCATTGTTTTCACATCCACATAATTGTTGTTTATTCTGCTGATTCTTCTTCTCCTTCTCCTCATCCGCCTATTCCCTTACCTTCTTGTTCTTGTTCATGTTCTTGTTCTTCCACTTCTCCTTCTGCTTCTTCTTGTTCTTGTTCTTTTTTGTTCTTCTTCTTCTTCTTCTTCTTCTTCTTCTTCTTCTTCTTCTTCTTCTTCTTCTTCTTCTTCTTCTTATTCTGTGCCATGACATGTCCGTTGCTTGTGCTGTTTCGGTTTGCAGCGAACCTGCGACACCAGCTCATTTCGGCCGAAACATTCATCATCGTCAAGACCTTTCGCGGAGCCCTGATTTGCTTTCCTTCTTTCACAAATTCTGTCAGTACCAAACTGCAGCGATGCCACCAGCTTCCATGATGACAAACTGGGGATGAAGTGCATTCTTGGTCATGATCGTGTCTATAATTCTGACATAACATCGTGTCTATAATTCTGACATAAGATCGTGTCTATAATTCTGACATAAGCAGTCAAGCTATGAATTACTGCATGCACTCATCTCATTTACCGAGTCTTCCAAACGTTCAAGTCTTCAATAAAGCAAAATATAATCTTTGTTTTGTCTGTGTCCATTATCACCACCACCATCACCACCATCATCATCATCATCATCATCATCATCATCATCATCATCATCATCATCATCATCATCATCATCATCATCATCATCATCGCCATCATCATCATCATCATCATCATCATCATCATCATCATCATCATTGCCATCATCGTCATCATCATCATCATCATCATCATCATCATCATCATCGTCGTCATCATCATCATCATCATCATCATCATCATCATCCCCTTTTGTCGACAAACGTAATCGAGAGAAATAGTTGACATTCCAGCGTCCGATGGGTGGCACTGGATATTGTCAATCCGTGAGATTATACAATGTCTTTGATGTCGCTAATCCATGTTTTTTTCTCTGGCGTCCTCTTGCCCTGGTATCAGATCTTGTTTTATGTAGCACCAACTCTGGTAACTGATAATGTTGCATCCTATCGATACGGCCAAATCATTTCTTCTGCCTTTCAATATAAGAGTCACAATATATATTTACATAACCTCAAGATAAGCAGTCAAGCTATTAGCTACTGCCTGCACTCAACTAATTTACTAAGTCTTCGGCCAACTCAGTTCTGTAATCAAGCAAAATACAATTTATTCAACACTGGCTTCTGTCTTATAAAGAAATTGAAATGCAATAACAACAATTTATAATCTGTTCTCACACCCGCGATGGCCTGCAAATCCCGAAGACATATTTCCACGAACTTACAAGAAACCGAGCAACAAGCAATTTTCGCTAACATTAATCACTTTATTTGAAACTGCTCACAAAAACTAGAATAATTATACCGCGGTTCTTTGCATCTAGTTTCCAAATTTGAGGAGACAATTTTTTAACGATGAGGAAAGAATACATTGTTTCTGCTAGAGGGATTTTAAATTAAAATGGGCCGGAATTTATAACTGTCGCGCCTTGAATGACGACGTGAGGAGGACGGAGCTATAGAGACACAGTTTAGGAAATTATGGGATATTGCCATGTCAACAATATTGTAGTGGTTGTTCAGTTGCTAGCATTAAGCCTGTGGAGGTTACGATAATATGTTCGAATATCATTCGATTTGTAAAATAAATTAATATGGGCGGCCAGGTTGATGAAGCTTACGATGGGTATCAGGAAATTTTCTGGGAATTAAAAACGGCCTGTGTTATGTCGGTTACAATATCCGATCGAAGGGGTCAATAGAAATATGTACTTAGCATAATATACCCACTGCTGGCCAGGACGTGACAAATGTGGTCTTCCGTCTTCCCGTATCACGTGACAAATGTGCTCGTCCGTCTGTCCGCTATCACGAGACAAATGTGCTCGTCCGTCTGTCCGCTATCACGTGACAAATGGGCTCTTCTCTGTGTCCGTTATCACGTGACAAATGTGCTCTTCTATTTTGCGAGTCGTGTTTGTGAGGTGTGTGTGTGTGTGTGTGTGTGTGTGTGTGTGTGTGTGTGTGTGTGAAAGAGAGAGAGAGAGAGAGAGAGACAGACAGACAGACAGAGAGAGACAGACAGAGTTGAGCGCACGCAAGCCATGTAACATGCTATTAAATATTTTATGTATATTTTCATCTTAATTCTATCATTTTGAATGCCACCTGATTGCATCATGTTTAATATGAAAACATTTACATTACTGTAAAGTGAGTGAGAGAGTTAGTGAGTGTGAGTGAGAGAGTGTGATTGTGAGAGAGAGAGAGAGAGAGAGAGAGAGAGAGAGAGAGAGAGAGAGAGAGAGAATGTGTGTGTGAATGTGTGTGTGTGTGTGTGTGTGTGTGTGTGTGTGTGTGTGTGTGTGTGTGTGTGTGTGTGTGTGTGTGTGTGTGTGTGTGTGTGTGTGTGTGTGTGTGTGTGTGTGTAAGAAAAGAGAGACAGAGCTGAATTGCATCAATATTTTTTTTTTTACTTTACACAATGTATATGTCCAATTTTTTCTCCAGTTTTTATTTTACTATTTTTGTGAGAATGCTCACGACAATTGTCAGTGTATGTGTGTGTGTAAAGTGTGGGAGTTTGTTCATACTAGTTTAAGTGATTATTTTAGGCATCATGTATGTGTCTAGATGTGAGAAAGTGCGTGTGGGGGACTATGTGTGCGAGGGATGTGTGTAGAGGATGTATGTGTGGAGGGAGTGTGTATTGGGGGTGTGTGTGGGGGTTGGGGGATGGGTGGATGGGGAGATGTGTGTATGGGTGGGGGATGTTTATGCGGGTAGGGAGATGTGTGCGGGTGGGGGTGGGGGATGCGGGTGTGAGTGAGGGATGTGCCGGTAGGTGGGGGGTGTGTGGGTGGGTGGGGAGATGTGTGGGGGTGTGTCGGTGGGTGAAGGAATGTGCGGCGGGTGGGGATGTGTGTGGGCGAGGGATGTGTGTGTGGGTGGGGGTGTTTTGTTGGATGGTAGGAAGTGTGTGGGTGTTGGTGGTTGGGGTTAGTGTGTGGGGAATGTGTATGTGGGTGGGTGGGTGGGGGTTTGTGTGTGTGGGTGGGGGGATGTGTGGTTGGGGGATGAATGTTTGGCTGGGTGGTTGGAGGTGTGTGGATATGGATGGGTGTGTGTGGGCTGCGGGATGGGTGTGTTTGTGGGGAGATGTGTGTGTGGGGGATGTGTGTTAATAGGGAAGGGTGGGTTGGTGGGTTGTGGGTGGATGGGGTATGTGTGGGGAATGTGTATGGCTGGATGAGGGTGTGTGTGGGTGGGGTGGGTATGTGGGAGGGTGGGATGGGTTGGGGTGGATGGAGGGTGTGTGTGTATGGGTGGGTGAGGTGTGTGTGGGTGGGTGGGGGGTTGTGTGAGGGTGGATGGGGATGTGTGTGGGTGGGTGGGGGTGTATGTGGGTGGGAGGGAGATGTGTGGGTGGGAGGGGTATGTGTCTCATGACTATTGTAATATGCATTGTCTATGTTTATAACATTCATTTCACCATGTATATTCCTATGTGAATGTATCATGCACTATTGATGAATTAAAGATGAGTGATTGGAAGGGTCGAATGTAAAACGGGCCTGCGTGCCCAATTTGTAACCCTTTTAAATTAAAATTGAATTGAATT
Source organism: Cepaea nemoralis (assembly GCA_014155875.1). Lineage (NCBI taxonomy): Eukaryota > Metazoa > Mollusca > Gastropoda > Stylommatophora > Helicidae > Cepaea > Cepaea nemoralis. The sequence continues at coordinate 16,635 of JACEFZ010021527.1, forward strand.
GAACTGAATAAATTTTGCACGTTGATTTCTGTATGTTGGCTGTTGATTTCTGTATATTGGCTGTTCACGACTGCTAAATCCTGGCCAAGGCTAGTGCACGTAGAACAATACATATACTGAGCTTAAAAGCCAGCTGGATGCCTTCATTGCACCGAGTTCTATCACATGTAGCTGTGTCATCTGTCTGAGGAGCGAAATGCAAAAAGCTTCAAACATATTTATGATCTCTGAGTAGGATTTCCTCCGGCGTTTAATAACATCAGTAGTCAATTTTTCAATAACTTCTTATTCTTCTTTCATATCTTTATTCACCCCCCCCCTCCCCCCACCCTCCGGATATAGGCCCTCCACCGACCCATTCCAAGCCGTCCCAAAAGTCATAACACTCCTATAAAAACCATACTGGAGGGTAAGGTTGAAGGCAAGCCAGCAAGAGGTAGACAACGATACAAGTGGAAAGATAACATGAAGAGATGGACGAATAGCAGTCGGACAGAATGTACAGTCAGGGCGAGAGACAGTATTGGAGATCTGTTGCAGCCAATCTTCATTGTGGAGACGAGCGATTGATTGATTGACTAATTAATTAATTGGAATAGCTGAGAAAACATGTATCAGTGAGCATCTGTGTCTCCAGCAAAACGAAAAGATAATGACATAGTAACAATTAACTACCGCAGCACTGAATCATGTTTCCCCCAATCAGCGACAACCAATTTAAGCCAAATAAAGAACACGCATGACGTTTATATACATTCCGGCAACTTCACGCTCCAGAAGACCTAGAATTTGATTCATTTGAGGACAACAGGTTGAAAAATTGCCATTTTCAAAGTGATGTTTTTACAGTTCGTCTGTAAGAAAAATGGTACAACTTTTTGTTTGTTTTTGTTCGGGTCGTTATTTTCTTCATGGCTTTTTGATCATTCTGTCAACTTGTAAAAATAGTTTGGGGTTTTTAGAAATGCTGATGTACCCTTCTACTTTTACCTGTCTACATCTGAAACTTTCAGGCAGAAAACTAAATGAGTTAGTTCCCCTGTACACCTGTTGGATCAGGGATTCTCAAACTTGCATTACTTGTGGTGTTGTTAATGGATAAAGGAATCTCAAACGTGCAGTTCTTGTGGTCATATTGTTAGATAGGGGGATTCTCAAAAATGCATTTATCGTGGTTATACTGCTGAAAAGGGACAACTACAAAAACAAGCACATAACAAAGCATATATATAAATACACATAATTCATCACTCGTTTGTTAATTGCCCATAATTCGCTTTCACACATCGGGATTGTCACAACATAGTTTTTAAAGAACTCTTTTCCTCAACTCCACTGACAAAGATCAATTGAGAAAATATCCTTTATTTTATATATATATATGTGTGTGTGTGTGTGTGTGTGTGTGTGTGTGTTTGTGTGTGTGTGTGTGTGTGTGTGTGTGTGTGTGTGTGAATATGCTTACGTACGTGCGTGTGCGCGTGTGTGTATAAGCATGTATACACAAAAGCGTAATATAATGTGAGATATTAAAAAATAATCTAACTACTAGAACAACTAACCATAGATGGGACAGATCGAGAATAATAAAGAAAACATATTGGCGGCAAACAGCAGCCATCAGAATCAACAACCTGGTAGGAACATTTCAGTTAATAAAGAAGGACGTCAGACAAGGTTGTGTATTGTCTCGTGATTTGTTCTCATTGAACAGTGAATATATAATGAGATCCATAGTAGGTCAGCATGGCCGAATGGATAAGAATTATGTTCTTAAACATCCGGCATGCTGATGCCAAGGTAAGGGGTTCAACCCCTACACCGGACAGTTGGACTAAAATTTTGACCTATCGTCCTTGACTTGGGAACGTAAATTGCAAGTACCTCTGATGTCGGAGTGGGTTCCCCTGATGGCGAGGGACACTGTTAAGAGGGAAAGCTAATATGCAAGCAAAATTCAGTCCAGCACTACTGGAAGTAGTGTGTATGGACTACGCTTGAATTCAAAGCGAGCGAGCGCAAAAAAAAAAAAATGAGATCCACAGAAAATATGTCTGGGATCCTGGTTCGTGAACATAGTACAAATAACTTATGTTATGCTAATGAGATCTTTTTGTTAGCAACAAGATGAAAGTAACTAGAGAAAATGGGAGATGAAAATTGGCCTTAGCTTGAATAAAAGAAAAGCAGAAGATTGGTGATATCAAAGAAACAAATTGTGTCTAAATGTACAATTAAAGTAATTGAAGTTATTTATGGAAAAGTGCAGAAATTTAAATATCTAGACACATGAATGACATCAGATGGGCGATGCATCAAAGACATTTTGAAATGAAAACAAAAATTAAAAGCAGAATAGGACAAACAAACATGGCATTGTATAAAGTTTAAAACATTCAATGGAATCACTTTTTAGTACTGAAGGCTAGAAAAAGCATTCTTGCATGTTGCATAAACCCAGTTTTAAGATATTATTGTGGATCCTGGACAACCAGTAAACAAGGAAAGAAAACACTGGAAGCTACGGAGATGTGGGCGTATAAAAGAATGACAAAAATTCCATGGACAACCAAAATGAGTAATCTATACATTTTGAAAGAGGCTAAAACAAAAATACAACATAACACAGACATCAGAAAGAGGCTGAGACACAAAGACAACATGACACAAACATCAGAAAGAGGCATTGATTATTTTGCTCACATTATGAGAAAACAAAAACTGTACAACCAGGAACAAGAAATAATGGAACAATCTCATTCCTAAAGTTCAGCAGAGAAACGCGGCTAAAACTGGTAAAAAGTATCAGAAGATATACATTTTAGAAATTAAATTCAACTAAATAATGTATTCCTTTAGCGAAATTACACACAGAAAACACAAACAATATATTGCAGGACTTATTGCCTGGCATATTTCGCTGCATCTGGTCAGATATATACTGCAGAGTTTGATATCATACGGAGTGAATACATGAGTTATACTTTTAAATACTAAACACATAGTTACTTACATTGTTCGAACATAGGGCATTTGTTATTCCCTCGGTAATCGCATGTGGGTATTCGTCCGGAGCCATTATTCTGGTAAAACTGCCTGCTACCAACGCGTTCAACGTTGCAATAATATATTGATATGTTTATTTCACGTTAAGTCTATCGGCGTCTGTAGTGGTTGCCGCGGTCTGGCAATCCCGACATACCGGATTGGAAGTCAGCAACAGGAAAGTTGGTCGTTCAGAAAGCAATAGGCAACCTATTTTTGTTTTTATGTTGCCATTCACTGCTCTATGCCGTCAGGCGTCGCAGGCTTGTTTGATGATTAGTTTATGAACTAGAGCTCGCTCGGTCACTTGGTATGCTGAGATGTTGTGGGTTTTTCATGTGTTGATGACTCCGTCAATCCATCGTTTTCGTTGTCTTCCCCTGCCTCGTGATGTTTCCATTTTCATGTTGTATGCTCTTGCTGCTGGGGACACTGGGCTCATTCTCACTTAACGGCCGAAACAGTTAAGTCTTTTGTTTATCAATGAATTTAACAACAAGAAAGACTAAGATTATTAATACAGGGAAATTAAACGATCAAGACATGCAAACTAGAATAAGAGCGAAAATGACAAAAGCCCTAGAGGAACTGTATTCGCCTGATGACAACAGGAACAGCATTGGTAAAATGTAAGAGGATTTTCACAAATTGTTTGACAACACAATGCGGTTATAGACTCACATGAGGAAATGTGAAGAAGGAAACAAACTGGTCGAATGAAGAAGATAAAGTAGTGGTAATCACAAAAACTAACAGAAGTATACGATCAGGCTAAGACCCCGAACCAACGACGATTATATCCTTTGGCCAATTATAGGATATAAAATTACCTAGAAAATCACAAACTGCCAATAAATGTTTGGGTTGATGGCGAGGTTTTGTGAAGGACATGAGTGTGGTTTCTTTGTGCTAAATCTTGTAAGTGTTCACATGAATCTGTGTACATCAGAAGTGATTGTGGATTCTTGGTAGGTCTATATGTAAGTAAAGTACTGTACAATACAGCGCAATACAGTAAAGTACTTTTACATCTGTACGCGGTTGTGTGTATCGTAAACTGCATGTTCAAAAAATGGCGGCCGGCGAATTGCTGAACTAACTGGGTGTTCCGTATGCAGTAATGTGTGGCTGCTGGGTTTCTAATGACTGCCGCTTCTATCGACGATCAACTGTATTTTTCATGGAGGACTATTGTGTTGGCATTCTGGCAGCGGCATCATGCATAGTACACTTGTCCGGGCTGCTGGTTGGTAGAGACACATGTGTGTTCCACTTTTCACATGGGACAGTGAGGAGCATTTTGTATGATATTCACTGGCACAGGAACGGAGCATTATGGTGACGACCCTTTGTCGTTGAGTTGGAACCGAACAGTAAAGTACACCACAGTACAGTAAAACAAAGTAAAGTAAAGAGCAGAAGGGAAACGTACATCGCAATACAATAAAATACAGTAAAGTAAAGTAAAGTAAAGTAAAGTAAAGTAAAGTAAAGTAAAGTAAAGTAAAGTAAATTAAAGTAAAGTAAATGACGCTGTCCAACACTTGACGGCGTATCGAGCCCCTTTGCATTATACCCATGGTTTATTGACCAGTCGGCACTCGAGAGGTGATGTGGCCGGTATCAGCCGGCCGTCTTTGCTTCCCAACACATTTCCTGGTGCCCGTGCTAGGCTGGGTAGACCTGGGAACCTAGATACATATCTGGGTGTGGGAATGAAACAACACAGACAGTGACACACAGTAACACACAGACAAACACACTCACAGACACAGACACACACAGACGCACACACATACATTAACACACATAGTTACACACACAGACATAGACCCACACACTGACACACACACATACACACACACAGACACACACAGACCGATGAAACATAAATACAGCTGTAGGGATTCAAAAAGAACAGATTAGAAACACCCAGACAGAGGTTGTTGGTTACGTGTTTTAAGAGGAATTCGCAATCAACCCCAGTATGTTTTGGCTGAGTATGGTTTACCAGACGCTGTTTCCCGTCGAAACCAAATCGTCATCAGATGACAACAAATGTAAAGGATTGCACGCTTCGTGCTGAATGGAGGTGGAGGCGGTTACTGCAGCATTCCGCTGGTTGGAGAACAAACTGTACACGCATGTTGTGATTGTAACTGATTCACAAAGCTTGCTGACAAAGGTGAAGACTGACGTAGTCTGTACTGAATGGTATGCATCATTTCATGGGTCGCAGGTTGTGAGCATTTACTGGATCTTTTCTCCAAGACACTCTAGTGTGGTTTGAAATGAACAAGCAGACAGATTGGCTGGTGTCGCATCATTAAGGGGTGATGTGATGCATGATAAGGCACATGTGGTGAAGGCTCTGTAAGAGATTGTCAATAATGCAGAAAAACAGTTGAACTATCATGGTTTAGCGAGGATGTGGCAGCATGGCGTGGTCAGAGGGTCTGGTCCACGGTCGTTACTCAGAGGCACAGCAAGACGGACATATAATTAGATTGCAACGGCACCATTAGTATTGGAACTCTACGCTGACTGTTGAAGATGATGGCAGAGTGCTTATGTGAATGCACAGAGTGCAATGATGTCGGTTCCTGACTAAATCGACTCAGCTCAACTAACCTCAACTCTACAGCTGATTTTCAACCCTCGACTCGTTATGTCAAGGAATTGTGAAACGCATTCACTGCGCCTACACAACAGCGCCGGAAAATAGACAGAAGAACAAGAGAAACACAAACGAGCAAAACAGGACAGGGAACGCACATTGCCAAATGTTTGAAACAACTTAGTGGGAAAAACAGTCGATTGAAATTCACGCTGAAGTACGCAATGTATGCAGTATTTACGGTGTGCTTAAAAATGTGCCCTGTGTTAAATTTCCTTTCCAAGTGAGTTCTTGTACATAAGAAACTCAGGCGTGAAAACAAGAACTCGATTTCCACTTACCAGGCACCCTGGCACAGAGGCGGGACAACAACAAGTAGGTATTGCATTAAGACAACTACGTTTTTTTAGCCTGATGGCGTTCTCCTCTGTGTGACGTCATTAAGGTGGTGAAAGGGCAAATGTGAGTTGATAGTTGTGGGGAAACTGTTCTTGGTGTGTGCACTTGGTCACCTTGCTGATGTGAAGGACTGGGTAGATGAGCGAACATGAAGACAGGCAGACATATAGACAGACAGACATACAGACAGATATCAAGCAAAGGATGGAAGGATGTTATGTCGACATGCAAGACAAGAGCAGACAGATACATAGACAGAGAGGTGAGCTGGCGGACATATTAATTGGCAGGCAAGACAGACACAAAAAGACAGACATTCACATTCTTCTTCTTCTTCTTCTTCTTCTTCTTCTTCTTCTTCTTCTTCTTCTTCTTCTTCTTCTTCTTCTTCTTCTTCTTCTTCTTCTTCTTCTTCTTATTCTTCTTCTTCTTCTTCTTCTTCTTCTTCTTCTTCTTCTTCTTCTTCTTCTTCTTCTTATTCTTCTTCTTCTTCTTTTTCTTCTCCTCCTCCTCCTCCTCCTCCACCTCCTCTTCCTCCTCCTCCTCCTCCTCACCACCTCCTCATCTCCTCTCCTCCTCCTCCTCCTCCTCCTTCTTCTTATTCTTCTTCTTCTTCTTCTTCTTCTTCTTCTTCTTCTCCTTCTTCATTCCTTCTTCTTCTTCGAGCGCACCGCCTTCTCTTTACCTCCAAGCACACTGGTATTTGTCTAGTTCTCTCCGTGAACTCCACATTGGTTCACTGGTATTTGTCTAGTTCTGTCCATGAAATGAAATCCACATTGGTTCACTGGTATTTGTCTAGTTCTCTCCATGAAATGAAATCCACATTGGTTCACTGGTATTTGTCTAGTTCTCTCCATGAAATGAAATCCACATTGGTTCACTGATATGTGTCTAGTTCTCTCCATGAAATGAAATCCACATTGGTTCACTGGTATTTGTCTAGTTCTCTCCGTCAGCTCCACATTGGTTCACTGGTATTTGTCTAGTTCTTCCATAAGCTAAACATTGATTCACTGGTATTTGTCTAGTTCTCTCGATCAGCTTCACATTGGTTCACTGGTATTTGTCTAGTTCTCTGTATGAACTCTACCCTGGCTATTCTGTCACGCCGTGGTCGTCTGATCTGTGGTACCGGGATCCTGGAGGGACACCAAGAGCAGCAACACTGCAAACCAACCCTCATGTCTTAAGACACGACCCAGTTTACGGCAATGTCACCGGTACCTGACTGGGAAATGAAGGAATGTAACACGCTGTAACATCTCATTCATTGCAACATGCGACAAAGCAGAGCTGTCATCGAAAAGATCCTAAAGATAATTGTACTGCTATACGGAAACTGATTGGAGAAATTTAGACGTAGACAGTGAAGAGTTTTGGGTCAATGAAATGGGACAATATCAGACTATTAAGAGAGGTGTTAGGCAGGGATGTGTAATGTTTCCATATCTTTTTTTCCCTATACAGTGAAAATATTTTCAGAAATGTAGAAGATATAAATGGAATCAGCATTGGAGGACGAAACATCAATAACATTAGATGTGTAGATGATACAGTATTGATTGCAGACAATACGCAGGATCTGCAACAATTAGTAGATGCGGTTGTTGTACTCAGTGAGAAACTGGAGTTAGAATTAAATTGTAAAAAGACACAGGTTATGGTAGTCACTAGGAAGAACGAAATACCACAATGTAATATACAAATAAATGGGATTATTCTTCAGCAAGTGAACCGGTACAATTATCTCGGAACAGTCATAACATCTGATGGGAGATGCCTTGAAGAGATTAGACCAAGAATCGCCATGGCGAAAGTAGCCTTTAGCAAGATGAAAAACATTATGACCAATAAAAAGATGTCAAGTGAAAGGAGAAAAAGAGGGTTGAGGGGATATATAAAGCCTGTTCTCTTGTATGGATGTGAAACTTGGACAATGAGCAGTCAAGCTGAAAAACAACTGATGGCTGCAGAAATGTGGTTTCTGAGGAAAATGCAAAGAATATCATGGACAGACAGAAAAACCAATGACCAATTACTACAGGAGACAAATGACAATCGTAAATTGATTAGAGAAATTAGACGTAGACAGTCACAATTTTTTGGACATCTTATGAGAAGAAATGGATTGGAGAACTTGGTGACAACTGGCAAGATCGAAGGGAACAGACCAAGAGGAAGACCGAGAGGAAAATACCTGGATGGCTTGGCCTCATGGTATGGACGAGACAGGAACACTGAACTGATCCACGACTCTGGTGATCGAGTGAAATGGCGAGTCATGACCGCCCACGCTTTCCGGCATGGCACATGATTGATTGATTTAGTGACAACTGGCATGCTTGATGGGAAGAGAGCAAGAGGAAGACAAGGGGATAAATACCTTGATGGTTTGGCAGCATCACATGGTCGGGACAAGAACACAGACCTGATTCGAGTCTCTGGTGACCGGGTGAGATGGCGAAACTTGACCGCTCACTCCTACTGGCATAGCACTTGATGATGATGATACCGGCACCTTCCGTCTTGACAGACAATAATTTCTTACACTGAGCTTCGAAAAAGGCACAATAACTTCAACCCATGGCGGGGACCAAGGATGGAGTTAAACTTCTCAATAGCACAAAAACTGAGCTGGATTTAGAGACCATGTGTAGCCTATGCAGCATGATCCCAAAGAACAAGAAACCCAGCAAAGAACAATGCTGAGCCGATATGTTGTGCAATTAATTAAATCCGCGTGCACTTGCTTCCATCTGTATTCCTCCACCTGCCATGTTTGTTTTGTGGCAACATCAAAGTTCGACACGGTGGGAGAAACGTGTCGTTAGAAATCTGGAGGTGAGAAACACTAAGGGAAATAAGCCGACACTTGACTGAGACTGCACTAAACGGAGTAGCGGTTCTTGAGAAAAACGGAAAATTTCTTTCGCAGAAAACACTTACACTTGTTGAAATGTTTACCGCGGTAAATGGGGCGAGACGTCATCAATATTACCCTAATGTTTCCTTCATTAGTGAACAGTAAACATTAGTGCAAGCCTCGCAGACAGGCTGGTGGATTGTGGCTTCAATATTTAGAGCAGTTATTTCTATCGAATTTAGGTTTTTGTAGTTTGTTTCTTTTCTTTTCTCGGTACTTTTCTTACAGTTGTTACTGGTTTTGAAATATTTATTTCCCATCTATTGTTGTTGTTGTTGTTGTTGTTGTTGTTGTTGTTGTGTTGTTGTTGTTGTTGTTGTTGATGATGATGTTGTTGTTGTTCATCTTTCTTTCTTTCTTTCTTTCTTTCTTTCTTTCTTTCTTTCTTTCATTCTTTCTTCTTCCTCTTCTTATGATAGTCTTATGATAGCAATGTGGACGGATATAAAGAGCAATGAAGATATGGTGAAAGAAGTTCATTCACAAAGAGAACTGGTTACTCCCATCAGCTGGAGTATGTCGTCACAACGGGAAAATTGGAGGGGAAGAGAGGCTGCTCAGTTTGACATCATGACATGGAGGAACGTTGGTATCAGACAATAATTAGCAGTTCATTAGACAGAGAGTCGTGGACAGACATGATCACCAACGCCACACGGCATGGACTATAAGAAGATTGGCAGTACATGAGACAGAGAGTCGTGGACAGACATGATCACCACGCCACACGGCATGGACTATAAGAAGATTGGCAGTACATGAGACAGAGAGTCGTGGACAGACATGATCACCAACGCCACACGGCATGGACTATAAGAAGATTGGCAGTACATGAGACAGAAGGCTGTGGACAGACATGATCACCAACGCCACGCGGCATGGACTATAAGAAGATTGGCAGTACATGAGACAGAAGGCTGTGGACAGACATGATCACCAACGCCACGCGGCATGGACTATAAGAAGATTGGCAGTACATGAGACAGAAGGCTGTGGACAGACATGATCACCAACACCACACGGCATGGACTGCAAGAGAAGAGGTATAAATGGCTCTATCATGGTGAAAACATGTGCCAATGATTGTAGTTAATCATTTAACAGAAATGACACCGGAAGTAATTTAAGCTGCTTACGGTTGCGGGACCTTGAATGCTCAATGTTAAGTAAATGTAATCTTGCAATGTCCAATTGCATTAACTAATTGCAAGTGGAGAAGAATGATCGAGGCTTGCTTCTAAACATTGATCCCCGAGGTACACTTTTTGCACTCGTTAAGTAGAAGATGGACAGTTTTCCGTGTAAGACTCGTGTTATATCTAGAAGTAACCGGAACATTGATATAAACACGCGCACAAACATGCATGCGCGCGCCGACACACACACACACACACCCACACACACAACACCACCACACGTACACAGCAACCACGCAGACACAAACAGACGATCGAAAAAGTGTTTTACCCATGAATACTTGCCTTGTGGAATCTTCTTATCTCCCAAAGGGTGTGACTCATGGACTGATGAAATATGGACCAATTCAATGAGGAATAAATATACTGAATACTGCACTCCGGACATCCCTACACACCTCCGTCTCGCTCTCTAAAGCCACGTGAGTTCCCAACTGATTATCAAACTAGAATGTAATTAAAACCGCATGGTTTTCCTCTACTCTTTGAGTACCGCCCAGATCCTAAACTCACCCTCCTGAACCTGTCTTCCAATATGGGATCTGTTCAGCTGCACCTACGCCCGATTACAGACAGCCTTCGCTACATCTTCTTCTTCTACTTCAGCATTCCGAGCCATTGATGTTCTTTGCTGCAGATACAATCCGTCTCCATCCGTCTCTCATCCGTATGTGCGCGAATGAGTGAGTGTGAGAGTGAGTGAGTGTGTAAAAGAGAGAGCGTGGTTGAAATGAGAGAGTGCATGAGAAAGTGTGATGTATGTGTGTGCATGTCTGGATGTGTGTATGGGTGTATATGTGTGTACATGTGTGCATCTGTGTGTGACTCTGTGTGTATGTCTGTACGTGTGTTAAGGTGTGCGTTCATGTGTTTATATGCGTTTATATGCATGTGCGTGTGTGTATGTGTGTATGGACGAGTGTGTGTGTGTGTGTGTGTGCTCGTGTATGTATTGTATATCTTTGTATGTGTATGTGTAAGTGTGCATGCATGCAGTGTATGCGAGGGAGTGTATATTCGGGTGTTATGTGAGTACGTGTGAGTAAGTATATGAATGTGTGCAGGTGTGTATTGCGTGGGTATGATGTGTGTGTGTGTATGTACATGTGAGTGAGAGACAAGAGAGAGGAGAGAGAGAGAGAGAGGGGAGAAAAGAGAGAGAGGAGAGAGAGAAGGGGAGTTGAGGGCATGCATTTCATCTAACATGCTGATCCATATGTTTTTGTATTCTCTTTTTTTTTTCATATTTCATTTTGAGCCTTGATTTTAACAGGGCAAAAATGAATTCATGAAAATTCCTGAAAAGAAATAAAGAAAATTATTGAGTGAAAGTAGAGAGGAGAGAGTGAATGATGTGAATGTGAGTATGAAAAGAGAGAGAGAGCCGGGAGGGGAGGACGAGAGAGGAAAAAGAGAAGAGAAGAGAGAGAGAGAGAGAGAGAAGAAAAGAGGAGAGAGAGAGAAGAGAGGAGTTTGGGCCCCACGCATGTCATGAAACCTGCTTTTCCATTTTTTCGTATTGTCATCTTTCATATTACGAGGTTCTTTATGCCACCTGATTGCCCCTTTAACATGCCATTCCATTTTTTTTTTCTTTTAATTCTCATCTTATCATTTTGTAGCCCCCTTGGGTTTTTTATCATGTTAATATACATTACTGTGATGTAAAGTGAGAGAGAGAGAGAAGAGAGAGAGAGAGAGAGAGAGAGAGAGAGAAAAGAGAAAAGGATAGCGTACAAGAGAGAGAGGGAGAGAGAGAGAGAGAAGAGAGAGAGGAAGAGAGATTTTAATTGAAATCACTAATTTTTCGCAAATTTAATTGTTTATGTACTTTTTTTCCCCAAATTTCTTGCAATTAAGAAATTTCCACGAAAATCGTCAGTGTCAAAATTGTGTGTAATTGTAGGGGTTTTGTTTTTAATTTGTTTCATAAACATGTGAGGCATCATGTATTTGTCTATATGTTTAGGATGTATGTATGGGTGTGTAGTTAGGGGTATGTGTGTGTGGGGGGGGGGGAAAGTGTGTGTGCCATGTAAAAGAGAGAAGAGCGCGGAAAAGAGAGAGAGAAAAGAGAAGAGAGAGGGGAGAGGAGAGAGAGAGGAGGAGAGAGAGAGAGAGAGAGAGAGAAAATTTATTTCCCCGCATGTCCCGTAAACATGGGATTTCCTAATTTTTTGTGTATTTTTATCTTTTACTTATCATTTTGTATGTTGACACTTGGGTTTTATCAAGTAAAAATAACATTACCGGGAATGTGAGTGAGAGCGCCAGTGAGTGAGGGAAAGGAGAGAGAGAGGAGAGAGGGGAGAGAGAGAGAGAGAGAAAAGAGAGAGAGAGAGAAGAGAGAGAGAGAGAGAGAGAGAGAGGGAGAGAGAGTTGAATATGCATCACTAATTTTTAAGTTACAAAATGTATATGTAAAATTTTTCTCCATTTTCTTTACAATTTTGCGACAATGCTCACGACAACTCGTCACTGTTATGTGTGTGTAAAGTGTGGGAGTTTGATCATAATAGTAGGTTGGGGATCGTGGATGTGTGTGTGGGTGGATTCGTGATGTGTGGGGTGGGCGGGGTGGGGTTTGTGTGGGTGGGTGGGAGATTTGTGTGTAGGTGCGTGCGAGATGTATGGGTGTATGGGGAGATGTGTTTGTGAGTGGGGATGTGTGTTTGTCTAGGTGTTGTGGGTGAGTGGGTGGGAGGAGGAAATGTTGGTGGATGATTGATGGTGGGTTATGGGATGGGAGTGGGGGTATATGTGTGGGTGGGGAGATGTGGATGTGGGGATATGTGGTGGGTGGGAGATGTGTGCAGGTGGGGGTGGTTGTGGTTTGGGGATGTGTATGTGGGTGTGGGATGTTTGGGTGGATGGGTGGGGAGTGTGTGTGGGTGAGAGATGTGTGGGTGAATGTGTGGGGGATTGTGTGTGGGTTGGGGGAGGGGTGCTTGATGAGTGTGGGTGATGGATTTGGAGATGTGTGTGTGGGTGGGGAATATGTCTGGCTGGGTGGGGGTGTGTGTGGCTGGATGCAGGATGTATGTGTGGGTAGTGAGGGTGACTGTAGTTGGGGGATGTGTGGATGGGTAGGAGATGTGTGGATAGATGTGTGTGTGTGTGGGTGAGGGGTGTGTCTTTGGGATGTGTGTGGGTGTGGTATTGTGTGGGAGGGGAGCTGGGTGTGGATAAATGATGTTTTGTGTGGGTGGGTGAAGGTGTGGTTGGGTTTGTGGGTGGGTGAATGATGTGTGTGAGGGTGGGGGATGTTTGCTTAGATGGGTGGTTGGGATGTGTGAGTGTGGGTGGGTAGATAGGAGATGTATGTGTTGATGAGTGGGTAAGGGACGTGTGGGTGTTAGTGGTTGAGGGATAAGTACGTGTGTCTAGGGATGTGTGAGGGATGAATGTATGGGTTGTGTATGCGTGGATGGGAGGTGTGTGTTTGTGAATGAGGAATGTGTTGGTGGGTGGGGATGTGTGTGAGGGATGTTTGTATGGGTGGGGAGATTGTGCGTGGGTGGGGATGTGTGTGTATATGGGTAAGGGTGTGTGGTTAAGGGATGTGTGGCTGGGGGAATGGGTGGATGGAGGATGTGTGGTTGGGTGGAGGATGTGTGGTTGGGTAGAGGATGTGTGGGTGGGTGATTGTATATGAGTAAGGGTGTGTGGTTAAGGGATGTTTGGTTGGGGGATAGGTGGGTAGAGGATGTGTGGGTGGGTAGAGGATATGTGGGTGGTGTGAGTGTGTGCAGGTTACGGAGATGGTGGGGGATGTTTGTAGGTGTGGGCTCGGGATAAGTGAGTGGGCTAGGGGAGATGGGAGATTATGTGGGTGAGTGCGGAATTTGTGTGTGGGTAGGTGCGGAATATGTGAGTTGACGGGGAGATGTGTGTGTGGCTGAGGAATGTGTGTTTGGTTGTGTGGTTGGAGGTGTATGGGTGGAGGAGGATATTGGGTGAGTGATTGTTGGTGGGAACATGGGACGGGTAAAGGATATGTGAGTGGGTGGGGAGATGTGTGTAGGTGGGGGATGTGTGGGTTATTGAATGTATGTGTGCTTGGGGTGTGGGTGGATGGGATGTGTGGTGGATGAGAGGTGTGTGTGGGTGGGGAGATGTGTAGGGATGTGGTGGGTGGGTGGGGGAATGTATTGTGTGTGTGTGTGGTTGGGTGGGGGAGTTGGAGTGAATGGGGGATGTGTGGGTGGGTGGTGGATGTGTCTTATAACATAGTAATATGCATTGTTTATGTTTACAAAATTCATGTGACAATGTTTTTTTCCTATGCACTGTTCATGAAAGAAAGATGAGTGATTGGAAGGGCCGAATGTAAGACGGGCCTGCGTGCCCAATTTGTTACCCTTTGAAAATAAAGTCTGTTCGTTGTTCGTTCGTTCTCTGGTTGACCTTCTCTTGCCAGTCGTTGATTCCAAGTGCTTGTAGGTCTGTATATATATATTATCTCTCCACCGTCTTCTTTTTCTACCTCGGAGTCTACGGTCATCTATTTCCTGAGTGTAAGCGAGTTTTGTTTCCCTAGTATCTTCCATTCTTTCTATATGCCCCAGCCATTGTAGTCTATTAGTCTTCATGATACCAGTGATTAGTGGGGACTTAAACAGATCATAAATGTCTTTGTTACTTCTTCTTTTCCACTCTCCACTTTGTGTATCCCTAATGGGTCCAAAGATGCGTCTTAAAACTTTGTTCTCAAAGGTTTTTAGCAAGGCTTCGCTACATCACAGTTATCATAAACTAGCTCTCTGCCTAGAGGTGCAGAAGCCAGTCTACCAGCCTGTCACGCTTACTCGCGTGTCCTGGGCAGAGCATCCATGATCTGCAATCGCCAACCTGTGGAGTCATTCAAAGATGACAGCACAGGGAGACGCCTGCCGTGTGATACAGCATGTGCTTATTGTATATGTGTATGTGTGTGTGTGTGGGGGGGGGGGGGGTGAGAGAGAGAGAGAGAGAGAGAGAGAGAGAGAGAGAGAGAGAGAGAGAGAGAGAGAGAGAGAGAGAGAGAGAGAGAGAGAGAGAGAGAGAAATTCCCACATACTTTCCCGGAAGCTTGCCATAATAATATAATTCATTACGACCACACATGACACAACCACACTTCACATAAGACTGCAAATAAAACACACTGGAAATATGGTATTATAGGAAGCCGCTTGGCTTGTGGCTAGTACACTTTCCTGCCGCTTCGGATGCCATTTATTCGAATCTCCATAGATCCGAATTCATTAAAAGTTGACGGAGGTCTCACATCAGGCCAGCCTAAAATAGGTTGGAAGCAGAGGTGGCTCGTGAAAGTTACCACATCAGCCATCGAATACCCACGGCTTGTCAGCTGGCAGGACACTTGATGATGATGGTGGTGGTGGTGATGATGATGATGATGATGATGATGATGATGATGAGGATGATGATGATGATGATGATGATGATGATGATGATGATGATGATGATGATGATGATGATGATGATGATGATGATGATGATGATGATGATGATGATGATGATGAGTAATGGCTATCAAGTGACATTTCTTTTGTATTTTTTTTTCTTATAAGTGATGTTTTCACAGATAGTTCCTTTCTAGTGTTGTACCACTTTTCACTACCACGTAGGATATCTGGAACCGCTTGATGTATTCCACAATTACCATCTCCCACATCACGTGGCTGCGGTAGTTACCTCTACGTGTCTCAACAAATGATGACGTGTTCTTTGTAGGACATTGCATTCACACCCCAGGCTGATGGTCTAGGTAATCTTATGTTCAGTACTTTGTCATTGTTTTCTGATCGAGAAATGAATCTTTAAGCCCAACTCAATGCAGATGTATCAGGTGAACCGTCTAACTCGTCAATAGCGCACTGGATGTTTAAGGGCAAGCGCTGTTACCCTGTCGACCACACCGACGTCTTCTTCGTGTCTAGAGGGGTATCCGTGGCTAAATGGTTACGCCCCCTCTTTCGCGCTCCGAAGATTGTGAGTTTGGTTCTGGGCAATGTCGTTCGGTTTAAGGGTGCAGTCTTCTCGAAGACTCCTGGGAATCGTCCCTGAAACTATGGAGTTCGTGCTTTGTGCAACACTTTCGTAGGATACCGTGAGGAAAGATAACGAGCCATGTGGTATGAAACTAGATTTAATGAAGTCGATCTCCTTGCCTTGTAAACACTTTTTTTTCGTGTCCAGATTAAATAAAAATATCTGGCTCGTTTCCAATGTGATATTTCACAAATGTCATGTGGGAATTTGTGGGGCATCAATACATAATTAATAAGTTGTGTCGCACTGGTTCGTCAAGCGCGTGGCTCAGTACTTCTGACTTGGGCAAGCATTGATTCGAGTTTGCTTTCCCTAGCCTTTGACTGTCTCTAGTCTACCTACAAGGCAGCGGGTTTGTGTCTCTCTTCGTCTGGTCCCTAGCCTTTGACTGTCCCTAGTCTACCTACAAGATAGCAGGTTTGTGTCTCTCTTCGTCTGGTCCCTAGCCTTTGACTGTCCCCAGTCTACCTACAAGGCAGCAGGTTTGTATCTCTCTTCATATTGTCTCTAGCCTTTGACTGTCCAGTCTACCTACAAGGCAGCAGGCTTGTGTCTCTCTTCGTCTGGTCCCTAGCCTTTGACTGTCCCCAAGTCTACCTACAAGGCAGCAAGTTTGTGTCTCTCTTCCTCTGATCTCTAGCCTTTGACTGTCTCCAGTCTACCTACAAGGCAGCAGGCGTGTGTCTCTCTTCGTCAGGTTCCTAGCCTTTGACTGTCCCCAGTCTACCTACAAGGCAGCAAGTTTGTGTCTCTCTTCATATTGTCCCTAGCCTTTGACTGTCCCCAGTCTACCTAAACGGCAGCAGGCTTGTGTCTCTCTTCCTCTGGTCCCTATCCCTTGACTGTCCCCAGTCTACCTACAAGGCAGCACGTTTGTGTCTCTCTTCCTCTGGTCCCTAGCCTTTGACTATCCACAGTCTACCTACAAGGCAGCAGATTTGTGTCTCTCTTCATATTGTTTCTAGCCTTTGACTGTCCCCCAGTCTACCTACAAGGCAGCAGGCTTGTGTCTCTCTTCCTCTGGTCCCTATCCCTTGACTGTCCCCCAGTCTACCTACAAGGCAGCAGGTTTGTGTCTCTCTTCGTCTGGTCCCTAGCCTTTGACTGTCCCCAGTCTACCTACAAGGCAGCAGGTTTGTATCTCTCTTCATATTGTCTCTAGCCTTTGACTGTCCAGTCTACCTACAAGGCAGCAGGCTTGTGTCTCTCTTCGTCTGGTCCCTAGCCTTTGACTGTCCCCAAGTCTACCTACAAGGCAGCAGGTTTGTGTCTCTCTTCGTCTGATCCCTAGCCTTTGACTGTCCCCAGTCTACCTACAAGGCAGCAGGTTTGTGTCTCTCTTCGTCTGATCCCTAGCCTTTGACTGTCCCCAGTCTACCTACAAGGCAGCAGGTTTGTGTCTCTCTTCGTCTGATCTCTAGCCTTTGACTGTCCCCAGTCTACCTACAAGGCAGCACGTTTGTGTCTCTCTTCGTCTGGCCCCTAGCCTTTGACTTGTCCTACATGGAAGACCTTACCAATAGGTGGGTGGTAACGTCGGTGTAGCTCTTGGGGTCATCGGAACAAGCAGGGCTCTCTACCACTCCAAGATGGATACACGGTAGAAGGATGATAATTGGGTGTTGACTAGTGATGGAAGCGTCAGCTGTAAGCTGATAAAAAGTAATTAGTTTCAAATCACTTGTTCACTTCATGCTCCCGATAGTTCGTGACAAAAACATTTCCTGAATCAGAAGTCCGTTATGGGAATCTGATGTCATTTGGACATCACATGAAGGTTTGAAAGTACGGAGAAATAGGTGGCCAATCTTGCTCTCACTTGAGCACGACGAACGTAGGCTTCGAACCTTCATCCAACAGCGCTCAAGACGCTACCAGGGTAGCTCCATGGCAACCACACTAGCGGGACGCCATGCCAACGAAATTTACTTCCAAAAAGAGAGCTTGTGAGTTGGCGCTGTTGGGACAAGGTCACCTGTGCTCCGCCTAGCTCGATGCTTCTGTGGGTTGTCGGAAACCTGAGCTGAAGCGAAGAATACTACCACTGTACATTGTTAAACATGCCGTAGGAAGCCATTTAGGAGGCTTTCCATCGCTGCTATGGTGAAATTTAAGGAAAGCAAAGATCAGTAACATTGTAACCGACCATGCATGGCGTAGGAGGCGACTGGGAAGGTGTTACCGGGACCCCAAGGTGAAGCAAACAGTAGTAACAGGCTGTAACCTGCCATACTTGTCCTAAGACCGTGGAGTCTTGGGCGTGGGTTTGGCGTCCTCATTCGGTAAAACAAGTTTAGCGGCAAAGTCCAACAAAGCACGGATAAACGCATTTATTTCTTGGAGTCCGTTGGCTGAGAGGGGATGAGTGGTAAAAGGGACACGACCAAGAACCATACTCCTGAAGCATCATGATTGAGTAGAAACACCAACAGAAAACTTTTCAATGTGCGCTTTTATTAATCGCTCGGTTTGAACTTAAGGGTAGTCCATACACGTGATATTACTTCTAGTGCACTAGACTGATTTTTGCCCATTAACCCACAAATTCACTAACCCACAAATTCACTAACCCACAAATTCACTAACCCACAAATTCACTAACCTATTACACCAGCTACTGGTGATATACTCAAGTTTGAAGCTATAACATACGATGACAATAAATCAAGACAACAAAAATGATACACAATCTTCATTTATCTCCGGTAGATTTATTATACCTTGACCGCTGACAGACATAAAGCAGGCTGACCGAGTACGAACGTAAACATAAACAAACAACTTGAGTTTCCTAAACTGTAAACACTGCAACATTGGTTTGCGCATGCGTGCTCTATATTTAGATGCAATATGGCAGCCAGCATAGTGCTCTACGAAAGCTGGATCTGTAACTAATTACTAATTGTGCTCATGGGGTCCACCCAGCTTTATAAGATGGGGCCTACGGGTTGGAACAAGTTATAGGTAGCTTCCGAACCACGCAGATAGTGGAAACCTGGGGGTTGATGCAGGAAGTCGTTAGCTTGAGATGGGGAAAGGTAGGCAAGTAGTCGGCGGTAAGGATCGCGACAAGTAGGCAATAGACAGCAGCTAGAATCGCAGCAAGTAGGCTGGTAGTGGACAACTTAGGGTAGAGGCAGGTAGGCAGGTAGTCGGCAGCTAGAATCGCGATAGTTAGGCAGGTAGTCAATAGTTAAAAACGGAGACAGGTAGGCATTTAGTCAGAAGCTAAGGATGGAGACAGGCAGGCAGGCAGCCAAAGTTAAAAATGGAGACAGATAGGCAGATAGTCAAAAGATTTGACGTGGATAGGCCTTAGGTTCATCCCAGAATGGGATCGGCGTTGCCAGTAGTGGGTTGTGCTCAATATTTAAATTTCAAATCCCGAAACAACCACATAATTAATTGATTATTGCTCACTGGATTTAGGAGGCCTGGTGTTCCTTGCCAGTGAGAAGTCCTGATCGTTCGGGTCCCATCGATTGACGGACGTCGGTCGCGGCGATTGGGCAATCTTGAGCATAGCCTACGATGGGTAGCGTTGTGATGTTCTGTTGTGATAATTTGGTGTGTCCAGTGTGTGCCGCGTGGTTACACACCCGCTTCACACGCGTGATCCGGGACTGTTTCCGGATCCGGTCAGGGATATGCACTACTGACGAGCTCAAATGAGGGCGAAACTCGAGTATAGTGCTTCCATATTGACGTGGATAGGCCTTAGGTTCATACCAGAATGCGATCGGCGTTGCCAGTAGTGGGTTGTGCTCAATATTTAAATTTCAAATCCCGAAACAACCACATAATTAATTGATTATTGCTCACTGGATTTAGGAGGCCTGGTGTTCCTTGCCAGTGAGAAGTCCTGATCGTTCGGGTCCCATCGATTGACGGACGTCGGTCGCGGCGATTGGGCAATCTTGAGCATAGCCTACGATGGGTAGCGTTGTGATGTTCTGTTGTGATAATTTGGTGTGTCCAGTGTGTGCCGCGTGGTTACACACCCGCTTCACACGCGTGATCTGGGACTGTTTCCGGATCCGGTCAGGGATATGCACTACTGACGAGCTCAAATGAGGGCGAAACTCGAGTATAGTGCTTCCATATTGACGTGGATAGGCCTTAGGTTCATACCAGAATGCGATCGGCGTTGCCAGTAGTGGGTTGTGCTCAATAATTAGATAGTCAAAAGTTAAAAATTGAGACAGGTATACATATAGTCAATAGTTAAAAACGGATACAGGTAGGCAGGTAGTCGGAAGTTAAGGATGGAGACAGGTAAGCAAACGCTAAAAATGGAGACAGATAGGTAGGTAGTCGGGAGTTAAGGATGGAGACATGTAGGCAGGTAGTGAACAGCTAAAATGGAGACAGGTAGACAGATATTCAAAAGCTAAATATGGAGACAGGTAGTCGGTAGCTAGGGATAGAGAAAATTATACAGATAGTGGAAACCTAGGGATCGCGAGATGTAGGCAGGTAGTCTAAAGTACAAGTCTGAGGCAGGTAGTCGGTATATTATGTAAGTAGGTATTTATAGATGATAAGTAAGCAGTAGCTAGGTGGATAGGTAAACATACCATATATTAGTACCATATACTGGTGTGAGTACTGTGAACTGATGTGAGTACCGTGAACTGGTGTGAGTACCATATACTGGTGTGAGTACCACAATCACGACCCTGCAAAGACACGCAAACAACACGCAAACCTGTTTTGTTGATCACAACGATCCACGTGGTGGTTTTGAACTCCGCCTCCTTGCTGAGCACGGTAACGTTACATCCAAACGTCTGCTCGATGTGCGACTGGTACTCGATGAGCAGAATTTCCAGGTTGGCGGGCTGGTAGTGACCTCTGAAACACGCACACACACGTCATCAGTGACCTACCTCAGTCAGTGAGAAGTAGACACACAAGACACACAAGTCACACAAGATACACAAGTCACATTGGTCACACAAAACAGACAAGTCACACAAGATACACACGTCACATATGTCACTCAAAACAGACAAGTCACACAAGATACACAAGTCACATTGGTCACACAAACAGACAAGTTACACAAGATACACAAGTCACATTAGGTCACACAACACAGACAAGTCACACGAGACTACACAAGTCACATTGGTCACACAAAACAGACAAGTCATACCGAGATACACAAGTCACATAGGTCACACAAACAGACAAGTCACACAAGACACACACGTCACATATGTCACACAAAACAGACAAGTCACACGAGATACACAAGTCACATTAGGTCACACAGAACAGACAAGTCACACGAGATACACAAGTCACATAAGTCACACAAACAGACAAGTCACACAAGATACACAAGTCACATAGGTCACTCAAAATAGACAATTCACACGAGATACACAAGTCACATAGGTCACTCAAAACAGACAATTCACACGAGATACACAAGTCACATTGGTCACACAAAACAGACAATTCACACGAGATACACAAGTCACATAGGTCACACAAACAGACAAGTCACACAAGATACACAAGTCACATAGGTCACTCAAAACAGACAAGTCACACAAGATAGACAAGTCGCATAGGTCACTCAAAACAGACAAGTCACACGAGATACACAAGTCACATAGGTCACACAAACAGACAAGTCACACGAGATACACAAGTCACATAGGTCACACAAACAGACAAGTCACACGAGATACACAAGTCACATAGGTCACACAAACAAACAATTCACACGAGATACACAAGTCACATAGGTCACACAAACAGACAAGTCACACAAGATACACAAGTCACATATGTCACACAAACAGACAAGTCACACGAGATACACAAGTCACATAGGTCACACAAACAGACAAGTCACACGAGATACACAAGTCACATAGGTCACACACACAGACAAGTCACACAAGATACACAAGTCACATAGGTCACTCAAAACAGACAATTCACACGAGATACACAAGTCACATAGGTCACTCAAAACAGACAATTCACACGAGATACACAAGTCACATTGGTCACACAAAACAGACAATGCACACGAGATACACAAGTCACATAGGTCACACAAACAGACAAGTCACACAAGATACACAAGTCACATAGGTCACACAAAACAGACAAGTCACACGAGATACACAAGTCACATAGGTCACACAAACAGACAAGTCACACAAGATACACAAGTCACATTGGTCACACAAAACAGACAAGTCACACAAGACACACAGGACGAAAGTCACACACAAAACGCAGGTCGCACAAGACATATGAGACACGCAAGACAAACAATACACACAAATCACACAAGTCACAAAAGACATACAAGACACATAAGTCACACACGATACACAAGTCAAACAAGACATACACGTCACACAAGACACACAAGACAGACAAGTTAATCAAGACACACAAGTCATACTGGACAGACAAATCACACAAGACACGCAACTCACACAAGACAACACAATACACATAAGTCACACAAGACACACAAGAAATACAAGATACACAAGACACACAAGTCACACAAGACATACAAGACACACAAGACTCACAAGACATGCAAGACACACATTACTCACATCACAGACAAGTCGCACAAGACAGTCAAGTCACATAAGACAGACAAATCACAGAAGACACGCAAACCACACAAGACATACAAGTCACACAGGTCTCAAAAGACACACAGGTCACACAAGACACACAGGTCACACAAGACACACAAGACAACAAGTCACACAAGACACACAGGTCACACAAGACACACGAAAACAAGTCACACAAGGACAAAAAGTCACACAAGACACATAAGTCACACAAATCACATAAGTCACACAATATACACTGACACAAAAGACACACAAGTCACACAAGACACACAAGACACACAAGGACACACAAGAAAAAAGTCACACAAATCACACAAGTCACACAATATACACTGACACAAAAAACACGCAAGTCACACAAGACACACAAGACACACAAGTCACACAAGAAGAGAAGTCACACAAATCAAACGAGACAGAGAAGCACCACAAGACAGACGAGACACACAAGACTCATAAGACACACATGTCACATAAGACAGACAAGTCACACACGACACACAGTTCGCACACGGGACACAAGACACACAAGACAGATAGGTCACACAAGACACATAAGACACACAAGTCACACAAGACAGACAAGTTACAAGGCACGCAATTCACACATGACAGAAGTCACACAAGACAGACAAGTCACACAGTACACAAAAGACACAAGACACACACGACACACAAGACACACAGGTCACACAATATACACTGACACAAAAGACACACAAGTTACACAAGACACACAAGTCACACAAGAAGAGAAGTCACACAAATCAAACAAGACAGAGAAGCAACACAAGACAGACGAGGCACACAAGACTCATAAGACACACATGTCACACAAGACAGACAAGTCACACATGACACACAGTTCGCACACGGGACACAAGACACACAAGACAGATAGGTCACACAAGACACATAAGACACACAAGTCACACAAGACAGACAAGTTACAAGGCACGCAATTCACACATGACAGAAGTCACACAAGACAGACAAGTCACACAGTACACAAAAGACACAAGACACACACGACACACAAGACACACAAGTCACACAAGACACACAAGTCACACAAGACACACAAGACAAACCAGATACATTAGACACACAAAGCACACAAGACACAAAAGACACACACGACACACATAAGACACACATGACACTCGTCACACAGGATACACAAGACACACAAGACACACAAGACAGACAAGACAAGACATGTAAGTAAGACACAGGTAAGACACAATGGATACACGGTGCTAGACCCACATCTGTGTAGGCCGACCGGCCCTGGCTGGCTGATGCGGTCGGTGTCACCTGGGTCGCCTATGCTTCTACAGACAATGCTTGGTGCACAGTTTACTCTGGGTTGACGTAGAAGGTGTAACGGTCAGGGCGTTTTCCTGACAAGGGGGATAGCGCGGGTGGATGAGAGTTCGATCTCTGCACTCGCAATTCGCTACGTGAGTGAGAAGACATGGCAGACAGGAAAATTGATTGACAGGCAGAAAGACAGAAAGATAGACATGCAGGAAGGCAAGCGGACATACAGATAGTCATAAAGAAACACTGCAGGACGTGACGGACAGACAGACAGACAGACAGACAGACAGACAGACAGACAGACAGACAGACAGACAGACAGACAGACAGACAGACAGACAGACAGACAGACAGACAGACAGACAGACAGACAGACAGACAGACAGACAGACAGAGGCATAAATAAACAGTGAAAGACACATGCAAGGGCACAAACCAGATATTGAAAGACAGACAGACACAGACAAAAGCAGACAGTGAAAGACAGACAGACAGACAAAAGCACAACCAGACAGTGAAATACAGACAGACGAAATAAGGCAATGTAAAGGAAGACACTAATAAAGGCAAACAGATAGATAGGCAGATAAAGAGACAAACGGGTGGATATGCAGACAGAGAAACAGACAGTTAGACAGGCAAACATAGAGACAGACAAACACATAAAAGACATATACTCAAACATATAACAAACAAACAAACACATAGATGACATATAATCAAACTTATAACAAACAAACAAACACATCATGTGACTTACATAGACAAACCGCCGGCCAAAAATAAATTCTTATCCATTGATAAATTCCCCGTCGACGGTTCTCGACCTTTGGACACCCAGGCCATCTTGTTCTGCGAGGTGCCGTTGAAAATGGTGATGGACATGACGTCGTTGTCAGCAGTCAGGACCCCAGCAGTACACCGCAGTTTGAGAATCCTGAAGTCAGTTCCCAAACTCTCTGCGAAGAAACCTGAAACAGGAAACACAGAAGTGAAAAAAAGTATTGCAAAAAGTAAACATAAACAAATGTTATACATACTTCGGGGCTCTTACAACTACGGCCAGTTTATGACGCGATGAGGACAGTGGAAAGCAGCAGCTAGTACTCTTGCCGTGTGCTCGGGGGAAATATATTCGAAACCCATCCAGGCAGTATTATTTTACAAGGGGGATTTAAATGAAAACCTTAAATAATGTGTGTGTGTGTATGTGTGTGTGTGTGTGTATGTGTGTGTGTGTGTGTGTGTGCGTGCGCACGTGTGTGTGTGAATATATTCTGAAACAGTGAACAACGAATGTATCATCATCATCATCTTTCGATGTAGTCACCACTGCGTTCAATGCAAGTCTCCAGCGCCGATAAAATGCTTGGATTTCTGTAGATTTCTTAGTCACGTGTCTAATTATTCTGGGGTCACTAACACAACTCGGTATGCCTGACCCGGTAGTGAACAGTCTGTCACAGAAGTCACGCCGTTTTGAAACCCCCTACTCCACTCATACACTTGCTCGACTGACAGGCATGCATCTCCATACTGGACCTTCATTCACCGATAAATTTCTATAGCGACACTGTGGCGAAGGTCATAGGGACGCAGTTCGCAATCCCGCATACCGCGTTCGAAACATGACTGCGTGCGATTTGGAAGCACACCTCTTTGCGTTAATTTGTATGAAATGGTAAGAGTGCCGGTCGTCCAGAAAGCAAGGCAAACTACTGAACGTAAACATGGAAAGAAATCATAAACATTCACAAATGCTGGGGTTGACTGCGACGTTTTGGACGCGGTATGCGGGATTACGAATTAAGAAGTGTACAAAGGTCATGTATTGTTTACCACTTACTATATAGTTAATTCCAATAAAATATGTCCAAGGGCCGTTACTCTACTACTACTTGCGACATTGTACAGTATCCAATGGAGGACATTGTACATAGTAGATCCAAATGTGATTGCTTTGGTAAACTTTGACAATGAGAACAACGGTTTACAATTGATATTATTTCGAGTGTGGTATATATCTACTGCTATTATCGCCGCATATTCCTGAGTTCGTGCACTGAACGGAGATGTTCCACGTCTTATCACAAGAATGCTATGGGGGAAATATTGCGGTCATTAAACAAGTTATTACAATATTGTACAACTATCCATAAAATAAACAGGTTATTACATTATTGTAGAATATTCCATCAAGTAAACAGGTTATTACAATATTGTAAAACTTTCCACCAAGTAAACTGTTAATTCGAATAATTCGAAGCACTCAGGAAGAAATCACATTGAGCGTAAAATCTATGGAACGCCGGTTACTTCAGATTTGGACATTTCCAATTACAATCGCGGTCAGGTTCTATGGAAGTCATATCTGTCGCTGACACAATTTGATAACAATCTTTAGAAGAAAGTAATTAACGCCGTTGACAAACATATCCTAGTGTCTTCATGTGGCTTATTATTATTTGTTTCGCATCATGTGTTTGTTATTATCATTCTCGTTTTGGTTATGGCTCTTTTTGTACTTATTTTCTTTTAACTTTTTTATCACGATGATGAAGTTGTTTGGCGTAGGTGGGTCGGAGTGTGTTACTATTGTATTCTGGTAGTTTCTATCATTTGTTATTCTCACCTTAGTAATTTTATACTAAAGACAATTTTGTTAAACTAATAATATAATATATCCGTCTGTCTGTATGGCTGTCCTTCCGTCCGTCGGTTTATCTGTCCCTCCGTTCGTCTAGCTGTCCGTCAGTACGTCCGTCCGTATGTCTGTCCTTTTATCTGTCCGTCCTTATGTTTGTCTGTCCGTCTGCCCGTCTGCCTGTCTATCTGTCCATCCGTTCGTCCATCCGTCAGTCCTTTCGTCCGCCCGTCCGTTCGTCTGTCCGTCTGGTGGTTCGTCTGTCTGTCTGCCTGTCTGTCTGAACCTTCATAATTCCATCTACAGGACATCAAATTGGCTGGAACACCAACTTTCATGAAGAAGAAGTTGATGAACAAAGTGTAAAGGAGGCTGGCTATAAATGAGTAGACTTTGATATCGTTTTCTTCAAGCTTGAACTGAGGAGATTTGACAGTTGAACTCACACGGGGAGAATGGCTTAATAGCCTCTATGTAATATGTGGGAGAAAGTACCACAGATTCTGTATTAGGAGACATGGAAGAGAGAGGGGAGATAAGGCATGGTATCTTGGACCTGTGTGGAGGAATATACTGAACAGGGAAGGCAAGTAAATAGAGAGATCGATAGATGGAGGGAAAGATGGTAGGTAGGAAAGTTGGAAGAAATATGGGAGGGTTGATACTTATACTTACAGATAAACAGACAGAAAGGCAGGCAGCCAGATAGACAGATAGAAAGGCAGACAAACAGACTGACGGAAGGACTGACAGACAGACAGATGAACAGACAGACGGGTGGATGGATGGATGGCTAGATGGACAGACACACAGACAGACAGACAAATAAGCAGACAGATAGAGAAATAGAAAGATAGAGAGATAGATTATTCTAACACAGAGTTTCATGTAACCAATATGTCACGCTAATGACAATTATATCTCACAGACTGAGAAATAGCATATTCTAGCCTGAGGTCAGTCGTTGCCAAACTGATATAACTGTCTCAGTACTTCATGGATAGAACTGACTGGTTGACGCTAGGAGACATAAATACGCTAGTATTTCTTACAGTAGTGTTAACCATGTCGTTATAATGGGTTTCACGTTGAAATGAGAATGAAAGGTGAGTTGTGTTTGTCTAGTTCATACAATACGTAAGGATTTCTGCATATCCATTCCTCGTCTTCTTCTTCTAGTTCTCCTTCTTCTTGCATGCAAAAGACAACGTTACATGTATCCGTTTAACCCCCTGTTACCTGATAATTCATATTCTGCAGGTTATTCTGCGTAAAACGTCTCTTTATTTTCCATTGGCACTGTTTGGGCTCTTCTTCAAAAACATTATTTTGGCCGAAACTGCATTCTTGTGTATTGTGGTATAACTTATGTGTTACACATATTTGTTACATTTCATTGTTGTTGTTGTTGTTGTTGTTGTTTTTGTTGTTGTTGTTGTTGTTGCTGTTGTTGTTGTTGTTGTTGTTGTTGTTGTTGTTGTTGTTGTTGTTGTTGTTGTTGTTGTTGTTGTTGTTGTTGTTGTTGTTGTTGTTGCCCACCTTAATTTCTATCATGGGAACATGTATGGTGTAAAAGAACTGATACACCATCACGGCCTGGAGAGAATGGTGCGGCAGGATGTGACCAGAATAATTTGCCGACACTCAGGACACCGAGGAAAGGTCAGACGGACACAACCAGGCTGTAGCTGGTACCATTAGTATTGGGACTCTTCGCTGGTTGTTGAAGATGAGGACGGAGCACGTATGGGAACGTTCTGAGTGCTGTGATGCCGAGATTCTCAACTCAACTCACTTCTATTCACATAGCCTGACATTGTCGTGAAATATGTGCATGGTTCATTGTGTTGTCTCTCCGAAGGATTTAAATGAGACGAGCTGAAAGAAGCCAGTGTTAATGTACCGTTAATTTGTAAGACAATTCAGTTCAGTATTTACTGAGGAAAAATTACAATTAGGACTCGTTCAACCTGCTTCCACAGCGTCGGTTATAATTGAGGTCAGTTGTTTTGTTATGAGTTTTGCTATTCTTTTCTTTCTTTAGCCGGCTCCGTGGCGAAGGGCCTACGGGACGTAGTTCGTATAACCACACACAGCTTTCGAAACACAACAGCTGGCGATTTGGCAGCAGACGGCCTTGCGTTATGTTTTATTATAAAATTTGG